>JAJHJA010000241.1:600000-756406 GCA_021202915.1 Heliconius himera
CATTTGTTTTAAAGTTTTGCTTAATATATTAAGTAATTGTAATTTTTGATGTCACATATTAATATTTTGATTGAGGCCGTCCTAGCGCAGGCGTACTGTAAACGCGACAGTTGTAGGTTCGATGCCCACTCAAGGGATTGAAATAATTGTATATTTTCATAACCCCGCTCTGACGAGAAAAAGCGCAGCGATGAGTTTCGCCATTCAACACGCAATGCTTTGAGAATTCCGCGAAAAGTGAGCAACGGAAATGTTTTTAATCAGAATGGAGTGTCTTAAGATTATGGTCCAGGTTCTCTCTATGCAGGATATAGCTATAAAAACGCGAGAAAACAATAATATTTTTTAAAACAATTTTCAGTGGAAGATGATGAATTGAGAGAGGATATTAAATCAATGGGCTTCCCGATTATACATAAGCACAAATTGTGTTGCCTAAGACAAGAATTAGTTGATAGTTTTGTTGAGTAAGTATATTAATTCAAATTAAACAGCAAGTTTAATTCCAATTTATATTTGATTGATTGATTTAACATTTGAATTATTATTTTAGAGCGCGATACTTTATGTTCATACGTTACGCTGCCTTCCACTTACAACAGTTAAGTGCGAAACGCCAACGTGAAACTTCTGAACAAAAATCCATTGAAGCTAACAAGGAAAATGTTAAAAAAGAGGCTGCTAAAGAGACTGAGAAGGACACAAAGAGGGAAAGCAAGAGCCAAGAGAAAGAAACAAAGGATAAGAAACAAAAGAAGGATGACAAAAAAGAGAAGCTAGACACTGCCAAAAAAGTCGATGTAAAAGAGAAAGCGAAAGAAAAAGAAACGGTGGATAATGTAGAGGTTAAGGAAAAGGAAGATGAAATATTGCTCAACGAGAATTACTCTGAAATTGATACGGACGTTGCTAAGAAAATTGTAGAGAGCATAACAGATTCCATCTGCAGTGGAGATAAACAAGAAAATGATTGTAAGTATTATTATATGTCATTATTATATACAAAGGGGCCGTTGTACCGTAGAAGTAAACGTAAGAATTGTGAGCTTAATCCCCAATTTGTGAAACAGGGTGTCTTACCACTAGATTCCTGCAGCTTACCGCTTCAGCTAACAAACTAGCTCGGTGGTGAAAAGACAAAGTGCGACGTAATGTCTCAAAAATTGAGATATAGCTCGAAGCTAAAAGAAAAGTATGTTTCCAGCGGGATCGCGGTCGCGCGCAGTGGTGGCGGCGGCGGCGCGCGCCGTGGCGTCGCTGAAGGAGTCGGAGTTCGACGTGCGCTTCAACCCCGACGTGTACTCCGCCGGCATCCGCCACGCCGCCGCGCCCGAGCACCTCGCGCGCCAGCGCCACCTCGTCAAGGAGGCCGCCGCCTTCCTGCTCACCACGCAGATCCCCGCCTTCGTGCGCGAGTGCCTGGAGCACTCGTCGGCGCCCATGGACGGCGCGGGGCTGGCGGAGGCGCTGCACGCGCGCGGCATCAACGTGCGCTACCTGGGCCGCGTGTGCGCCGCGCTGCGCCCGCACGCGCCGCTGGCCTACCTGCACAGCATCGCGCTGGCCGAGCTGCTGCTGCGCGCCGCCAAGCACCTGTACACGCCCTACCTGCAGGCCTGCGAGCCCATGTGCACGGGCGCGGCCGCCGCGCACTTCCTTAACTGCCTGCTGGGCGCCTGCGCCGCGCCCGCGCCCGCCGCGTCCGAGCCCGCGCGCGCCCGCCCTCGAGGCCGCCGCGCCCGCCGCGCGCACCCCGCGCCCGCCTCGCCGCCGCCCTCGCCCGACTGGCACAACCTCACGCCCAAGGCGCTCTTTGCGCAGATCAAGCAGGAGCTCAAGGTGTGTAACATCGGTGTTCGAAAAATCGATTTGATATACAGGGCGGAAGTGTTAGCCATACATAAAGAAATTAGTCAAGATACCTCAACAGCTTAGATGTAGGATTTTTTTTTCATTTCACGATTTTTATCAATACCTGTATTTCGTGTGACGCAGTTATGCATAAATACCAATAACGTAAACACATACTACTACAAAAATATTACTAAAGGTTAAACAACTTTGAACTTTGTCGCCAATACATACGACTCGATTTTGGAATGAGGCGTGTGCGGCGGTTTCTCTTTGCTAGATTTATGTGTGCGCGCGTCGTTCTTGACAAATGACGTTTTATATTACAACAATAATTTTATTATTTATTTTGTCTGAAAAAAATCACTTTTTAATATTTGGGATTTTTTTTAAATTGTATTAGACTTTTATAGAGTAGTTAAAACTGTGGTTTCATTTAAAGTGGTGCTGACACTTGCACACTGTATATGTTAGATATCTTGTTTTTTTTACATAACTCTTAATTAATATATTTATTGTAGATTTAACAACAATAAGATGTAAACAATGAGATTATATTTGTCGATAAATATGAAAATAAATTTCTATATCATATGTATACAATTATTATATAATAATATATATCTTTATAAAACATTTTTGCGTTAATTTATAGGCATACTGGGGCTATGAACTGAATGCAGATAACATGGAAAACTTTATTGAAAAATACGCTCTACAAAAAATATCACTGCTAAGGTGGGTAAAATTGTCACAATTAAACTTTAACAATTATCATAAATCAATTTTACAAAGATTGACCATTGTCCTAATTCATCATTATCTAATAATGTTACAATTTTTAGGTCTTTTGCACTAAAGGTTGGCTTACAAGTGCTGTTGAGAGAATACGACTTCGATAACAAGAACAAGACCACATTTTCTGGATCTGACATTATGAATATTTTCCCTGTCGTTAAACATATCAATCCGCGGGTAAATATAAATACACATTTCTTGTAGTGTTATTACATTAAAATAAACAACAACAAATGAATAAATAAAATAATGAACTAATGTTTCAGGCATCCGACGCGTACAACTTCTACACCACGGGCCAGAACAAGATCCAGTCGGGCGCCGTGTCCGAGGGCCACGAGCTGATCGCGGAGGCGCTGAACCTGCTGAACAACGTGTACGGCGCCATGCACGGCGAGATCGCGCAGTGCCTGCGCATGGTGGCGCGCCTGTGCTACGTCACGGGCGACCACCGCGACGCCATGGCCTACCAGCAGAAGGCCGTGCTCATGTCCGAGCGCGTCAACGGCATCGACCACCCCTACACCATTACCGAATATGTGAGTCCTCACTCACATGTGTTTTACATTTCTATTTATATAGTATAAGGTTGATTTTGTTTGATTGAAAGCGCTAATCTCATGGATTACTGGATGGATGGATGGATTGGAATTGTAAAAATTTTAAAAATTGATTAAGAATTGCGACGTTAGTTTCGCCAGTCTACATGAAATTGAGCGGAAATTGAAGTAAGCTAGAGACAGACAATAATTTGTCTGTAGCTTTCTGCTGCTCAAAGCGAAATACACCGTGAAGGCTAAAAAAACTAAGTAACTAAAATATTTTTTTTCAGTCCCACCTGGCGCTTTATTGCTTTGCCAACGGACAAGTCAGTACAGCTCTCAAGCTGTTATATCGAGCGCGATACCTTGCTTTACTCGTTTGCGGTGAGAATCATCCTGAAATGGCACTGCTGGATGTAAGTATTTGATTTGGTAATAGTATTTATTGGTAAACTATTTTATTAAAATTATATTGTAAAATTAATAGTTTGAAATGAAAATTCTATTTAAGATATAGAGTTCTATTAATAGAATTTATTTCGAAAAACTATACCAGTTTATATGAATTAATATATATATATTATTTTATATTAATATAAACTGGTATAGAGTTTTTAGAAATAAATTATTTATTTAAAATTCACACGTAACGATAACGTAGAAATACAATAATAAATACTTTACTTGGACTACATTTTTATTTTTATTAATATTTAATATATGGGCTTTTCACGCGCAGTTGACAGGTAAAAAAAGTCGAGGTCGCTTTTTGGTTTATTTTTTAATTAAAAAATAATAAATATGTGAACAAAATAGATCCCTTAATAAATGAAATTATTAATAGTATTTTAGATAAATATATATATTAATTTATTTTTTATACAAAAAGTAGGTATTCATTTATGAAAAAAAAAACTGAAATATAGCATTTTTTAAAATTTTTGATTTGAAATGAAAACAATAGTGTGTAAACAAAGCTGACACTGAGTGAGTGTTGTCGCAGAGCAACATCGCGCTGATCCTGCACGCGGTGGGCGAGTACGAGCTGTCGCTGCGCTTCGCGGAGCGCGCGCTGCGCGTGACGGGCGCCACGCACGGCGCGCGCTCGCTCAAGGCGGCCGTGGCGCGCCACCTGCTCGCGCGCACGCTGTCCTGCCTCGGCGACTTCCGCGCCGCGCTGCTGCACGAGAAGGAGACCTACTCCATCTACAAGCGCCTGCTGGGCGACGCGCACGACAAGACGCGCGAGTCCTCCGAGTGCCTGCGCCACCTCACGCAGCAGGCCGTGGTGCTGCAGAAGCGCCTGGCCGAGGCCAGCGCGCGCGGCCTGCACCAGCCCGCGCCGCTGCACATCCAGCCGCCCGCCATGGCCTCCGTCATCGACATGCTCAACCTCATCAACGGCATACTCTTTGTGCAGATCAGGTAAACACCCGTATTTACTAGTTATGTCAATAATTCGTTTAGAAATCGTTTCGAATGAAGATCTTAAGATCCTAATTAATAAAACATTATTAAAACATAAATGTTTTAAATGTTAAACAAATACACTAATATGTAATGAACTGTAAAGAACGATTGCATTGTTCAGTTGTCCCTTTTTACTTTAGTAATAAATGATTGCGTAAAACCCTTAAACTTTAAAAAAAAATACTAATGAATTGAAAATTAAAATAAAAAATCCTGTTGTGCATCATATTCTGTCGTTTAGTTTTATAAATAATCATTTTAATCAAACATTATAGACTAAGAAGTTCTATTTCTTTTTAAAAAAACACTTAACTATTTCATGGTCCGAAAACTTGACTATTTTGACTTCTTGTGTGTTTATAAACATAAATAATAAATATTCTAAAACATGTGTTTTTAACTGAACAGTCCACAAGACATAGAGCAGTTCAAAGCGGAGATAGAGAAGAGACAGCTCAAAGACTTGCCGATCCCGGGCCTGGACGCGGACTCGCCCCGGACCAGCGACGCCCTCAACGGCGCCGACAGTTGAAACCCGCGCTAGTTGCGCCCCGCGCTTGTTCTTCGTGGCGCTTGTTCATGTTTTACGTGACCGATTTTGTAGAGCCAAATAAACTATGAAAATACTACACAAATTATATTATAGTTATATTTTTTTTATATATTTTTTTGATTAAATTCCAAATATTATTGAATATATATATACATATTGTTATGTATTAGGAATTAAATTTTATTACTTTTTTTTTGTTATATTAAATATTGTCTACTTGTTTCTTTGCATATTAAATAATTATTTTGAGTTTATGTATGATAGGGAATGGTTAGGAGATGCAACGTCCACTCTATAAATCAGCTTACATAACGCATGAACGCCAGTGTTTACGATTATAAACGGTCGATCACATAATTATTGTTCCTTATTGTCGAGGTATGCCGTAGTGAATAGTGTGCTAAGGTTTGATGTAGATTTTTTTTTATTAGTCAAATTTTGAGGATATTATTTCGATCAAATATTTCTATATTTAAGTTTTATTTTACAAACCACGATGTGAAATAGTTACGCGCATGCAATTCGGTCGTCAGTTCGACGGACACCCAGAGTAGTGCAATCTCGTAGTGATATAGCAATAAGTTTCGGTTGTGAGCCCGCGCCGCGGGTCGCTTAAATTTGTACTGGTGCTACTGCCGATTGATACTTTCATAATATGTATTCCTTCTGTTGTTATTGTTGTACGGGGCCGATTACAGTACACTCGTTCCTGTTGATTTTATATGTTTTTGTTGTTTGTTGTCATTAAACTCGTGATCCATTCACAGAAATATATATTATAATATTAGTGTAAGCGTTTCGCTGTACCAGAATATATAACTTATATATATTTTTCAGATTGTTATGAATGTTTTGGTTACAAATTTGTTTTGTATTATTATGGTTTTATTATTAGAAAATCTGAAATCTATTTTCCTTTATATTATATAATATATTTAAAACATCCGAGAGTCCATGTCAATTCAATTTTTAAATGTATATTTTCATTATTACGACAAGCGAGGACTCGAGTGTTGATCACTGAGAAAAACTGCCTTAACACTTATTATTAATTAATTTCTGATATTAGTATTGTTAGTGCCATATGTGTAGTCAAGTTAGGTTGTTTCACATCAATCTTCTGTTAGTCTGTGATACACAGTGATTGGTCACCGAGCTACTTGCTTTGTCGTCCACAACGCTACTCTTGTGATTGATGAACACAGACGCTTTAATAAAGTTTAATAATGATTACGAAACAAATAGCCACTATATAAAATGTTCAAGTGTTACTGTAAATAGCTTTTATGTCTTGTGACAATAACGAATCATGTAAAAGATTATATAATCTGTACACAAGCAGGACACCCATGTATTAGGTGTATACTTATATGTACTATAGGGTATGTAATCAAAACAATATAAATTTAATGAGTGGTGTGTGAGTTTTTATTGTAGAAGTTGCTTGACATTGTGAAAGTTGATATCCTGTAAACTATTTATTTACACAGAACAAAACATCACAAAATATGTTTTTATACATTTTAGACACTCAATACATTAACAGACCTTCTAATTGGATTTTTTTTACAAAAACATGAAGAGGTACAACTAATAATAAATTATGTATTATATATTGTTTATTAATTTCTATTTACAGGCACCAGTATTTTTCGTAAATTAAAATAATGTTAAATTTTTACTTTGTCTTTTAGCAGAACACAACACTTTCGTATACAAATACTTAAAACTATATGTCTCTGGGTGTCCTTAGATATTATTAATATCTTTAGTTCAAATATAATACTTAAGCAGTCTGTTAATGGTTTGGGTTCTAAAAATCGATTGGTAGTCTGTAGAAATAATGAATGTGTAGTTATAGCGACCCGTATGCCAATATTTTTGTCGAGTGTGCGTTGATTCGGGCATCATTATTCCTAATATTAATTAAATTTTAAGGAATTGTTCGATGAAGTACGTGCCTAAAACATATAATAAAGTTGTTGTTACATTTCTCTAACAATATGACGATCATGTAAATACGGCGCTGCTCGTAGTATAATATAATTCGTTTTTAAATAAAAAGTGTTTTATTTATTAACTTAAAGCTATCTACTCTTTACGGTTTACTTTTCAGTGTCCACCTGCCCTATCCATTTTTGTGAGGTATTTAAATAATTCTTGACGGTATAAGGATATAATATTAGAAAAATCTAATAGAACAGATTATTTGCTGTATGGCTTATAATCAAATCAAATCAGCTTCAGGCTGTATCTCGCATACAGCAGGGTAAACAGAGCAAACCTAGTGCTAAAACATTCTGTGCCGCTCTTTACGCCGAACTTGGGAGGCATTGCGTGTAAAATGGCGGAGCTCAACGCCGCGCTTTGCCTTGACACCAGAGTAAAGAAAATAAAAATGTAAATTAAAATAAATTTTTCATTTCCTCGAATGGGGATAGAACCCACAACCAGTCGCGTTTTTAGGCACATTTCGTACCCCCGCGCTACGACTGGTATCTAATCTATCAAACGGAAACCGCCGCATCACCTCATTCCGAAATCGAGTTAACCCTTTAATAGTATTTTTGTAGTAGTATGTGTTTACGTTATTGGTATCTTTGCGTAACTGCGTCACACGAAATACAGGTATGGATAAACATCTTGAAAAGAAAAAAAAACTTACGTCAAAACTGTTGAGGTATCTTGATTAATATCTTTAGGTATGGGTTTAAAATATTGTATCCTATATGCTGTTCCGTAAAAAAAGCGCTGACGCTTCCACCCTGTATATTAAGTGAAATTTAACATAAAAACGGCATTTTTTAACTGTCCGAACAGTTATAGTTTACCTGTAAGCCCAATAGATGGCGCTGTTCATGAAGCATCATTTTCTGAATTACGCTGGTAGATTTTTGGCTAAAGAATAACATTCGAAACGTCTTGGTTATATAACTGTTGTTAAATTAGATATTTTTAAAGGCACTATTGTTCATAGTACAAATAATAAGTAATCAAAATTGAATTGTTAGTGAAGGTTACCTTCATAAATCATAACAGTTAAGTTTAAGTCGTAATTAATTTAACACTGATAAAGAACGATTTGATCTTCAAAGAAATATCAAGTAAATACATACATTCTTCGGTTCGTTCGGTAGTTGGAAATACTACATAAAAATACCTAAAAACGTCTTTTCTACGTCTACTCTGTAATAACTACATATTTACCAATTATTTGAATTCAGCTAATAATATACGTAATTGTTATAATATTTTTCCTGGTTGATCTTGTATTTCGTCCTATCTTATTTTCAAATACCTATTTTGTTATAAATATATATACTGTATATACATGCTATAATACATAATATAATGATATATAAACTGAACAGCTGGAAAAATACATATACTGTTCAGTTTATATTTTTCTAGCTGTTTATTTTATATTTTTTTAAATATAAACTGAACTGCCGCGCTGTCATGGCGCAATGTTGTTTTTTATGCAGCAATTGTCCATTCACATTGTGTCTAGGCAGTATTTTCAACATTTTCTTACAACTCTGTCAAAATGTACTTTTGAAATGCACAATGTATATACTGCTACACATTGAGATAGTTGTAGCGCAGGGACACAAGCTTGCGACTGTAAACGCGACATTTGTTGTTTTGATATATTTATTTCTTCGTTTTGGTAACGAGGCAAAGCGTTGAGTTCTACAACTTAACATACAGTGCCTCAAGAATCGGAAAGTGGGAAAATATATGGGCCGAATACAGCGTGGAGATAAAATAAAAAAAAACTGCAACAAATAATTACAAATACTTTATATAGTTCTTACAATATCTAAAGTTTCTTACAATTTCTGTATGCATCATGAAAATGGTACCAATACAAGGGTACAATAGTCTTGCTATGTGTGTCAGTTGCGGGCGCGGGGCCGCGGGCGGGGGCGCGCGCGCGGGCGCGGGCGCGGGCGGCGGCGGCGCGCGCGCGCACTGCGGCCGCGCTCCAGCTGCGCCGCCACCAGCTCGCCCAGCACGCCGCGCTCCGCCAGCATCGACAGGAACGTGCAGATGAACTCGTCGTAGTTGTGCGTGCGGCGGCAATCGTCCACCTACCAAATATTACACTCCTACTCATTTTACGTTGAGATATTTCAAATTTATGGTATAAATACGATGCTATTGTGGTGCAGCGGCACTACTCTCGCGAGGTTAAAATTTATTGTTTTCATTTCCTAGTTTTGGAAAGAAACAAAGCGCGGTGTTCCATCACTAAATGAGCAGAAAGTGGAGAATAATGTGTTTTAACACAAGGTTTTTTTTTTGTCTAACCTGCAACGTGAATATAAAAGTGAAGTGTAATATTTATTATATAACATGTTAAATTGATGGGATAGTGGGTAACCTAATTTAAATTAATTTAATTGCACATGATATAAAATAAAAAATAAATAAATCAGCGCCACGTTTGTATCCTGCACACAGCAGGATAAGCAGTATCTAGTATTAAGACACTACATTCCCTACTTTCCGTCGGTTTCTGGAGGTATTGCGTGTTGAGTGGCGGAACTCAACGCCACACTTTACCTCGACACCAGAGCAAAGAAATGAAAATATACATTTAAATAAATATGTCATTTACTCGAGTGGGGATTGAACACAGAACCAATCATATTTACAGTCACACTTTGTGCCCCTTTGCCACAATTGGCTTCATGATATGATATAATAAACTATTTTCAAAATATTATTCTTACGAATACCTTATACATATCCCTCTTATCATTCTCGTCGTTCAGAGCCTGCTGACACGACTGGACCTCGCCGATGATGCTGCTCATTAGAGAGTTTAACTCGGAATGCGTGAATAACAACTTTCTCATTCTGTATGGTTGTTCCGGTATTACTTCAGTGCATAGTACTATTGGCAGGTCATTACTTTTTACAAGGGCAGTAGTAGATGTTGGATAGATCTATAATAAAATAATTTTGCATCAAAGTCCACTTGTGGCGTGGGGGCGCATTATTTCATTTCCTCGAGTAAGTATCGAACCTACAACCTGTCGCATTTACATACGCACACTTGTGCCCCTTCACCACGACTGGCTTCACACAATACAGATGTAAAATATTTAATATTAAAATAACTTTCTTGGTCCTCATAAATGAGTCATTAATGCATTTGTATCATACAACTAGTATATAGTAGAATGTTTCAAAAGTAATCATCTTCTTTTTTTATTTTTTAATATGTAATAGAAATTTTGAGTAATAAGTGAGTTTTGAATTCAATACCCACTTGCATACCCATTTTTTTTTATTTCTTCGCTGGTAACAAGAGAAAGCATGGTATTGAGTTTCCGCATCTCAACACGCAAATGTCACGAAAATTGGTCGGTACGTGAGGAACGGAGTACCTTAAGACAAGGTCCCGTCTGCCTAACCTGCTGAATGTAGGATGCAGCATCATGATAAAAAACATTGGACTTACATCTGACAATATTTCATTTTCTCCATTAATAGTAACAAATTTTATAACTGCAGATGGTTCTACTGGATCAGCTGTAAAAAGAAAGAAATACAAAAGAATAGAAAAAAGTCTTGTAATCAAAATTATTATATTGTTTTTTTTTTATTTTAAATTATAACAATTATAATTGTTTATTGAACATAACAATAGAACATAACATTTAACTTATTTTACGTAAGAAAAATATTAACACATTGATTGAAATAAAAAAAGAGGTTTCATTTGGATCTGGGGACTTAATAACAATAAAAAATTCTATTTGTGCATACCACTAATAATACTAATAAATAAAATGCCATGGTGCAGCATTACAATATCTGATTGTAAATGTTATAGACATCCCTTCATTTACTACACTAGGTAATAAAAATTTTGATTTCCTTGTTCTGATTATAAGATAAAGAGAGATGTTGAGTTCCACTACTGAAAACGCATGTTTCGAAAATTAAAGAAAGAGTGGGGTATGGAATATCTCAACATTAGGTTCCCTCCACCTACCCTGCTGTATGCAGGGATACTCTAAGAATACAGCATAAACCTAAGAATAATGTTAATAATGAACATGCTATTACCTAAACTTAAAGTATTGTCAAACTGGGCTCTTTCCATGGAACCAATCTCGATAGTAATGGAATGAGTAAAATCTATATCAACTGATGAAACTTCAGAGGCATCCAAACCATTTAGGATGGCATCCTCTGATATTTGGATAGTATTATCATGAATACTGCTGTTATTTAGGGAAATTGTATCATCTGGAAAAAACAAATAAAAATAAAGTAAATCAGCTTTATGCTGTATCCCTCACACAGCAGGGTTTGCCTCGACACCAGAGTGAAGTAATGAAAATATTAAGTATTTCACTTCATTTCAATAAGTAGAGATCAGCTCCCTCAAACAGTTGCATTTACTGTCACAAACTTGCCATTCTTATGAATCTTGCACTATTCTACATCAGAGAGTGCCAGATCATTAGAAAGTACAAGTTTAAAAAGAAGGTAATATTTTTTTGTTAAGAATTTATATGATTTTTTAAATAATTACGAGATATCTCAATGTCTGTTGCTGGAATAATTATATTCTGATAGTGCTGGATTGTTAGACACTTCCATTTATATTTTTACTTTTTTTAAAAGAAACCAAAAAATATGTTATTGTACCATTAAAATCTTTATTCTTGTTAAGTAGGTGTCGTAAATGTTTGCCAATTTTAGATATAGCTTCTTTCACTCTTTTTTGATTAATTTCTAATATATTTAATTTATGTGTCAGAGCTATTCTTCTATCCGGTACAACTGCCATCAAGTTAAATCTGAAAGTAAATATTTTAATAAGAAAAATTTGTAAAATGAATGATTATATTTTTTTATAAAAGTAATATTAAATATTATCAACTATTGCATTTGACCTGATGTCATGAACTTGTTCTCCAGCATCTCTACCTAATCTCTCAGCCATAACTCTTCGAAACTTATCTGTCCAATCTTCATCTATAGCCCAAGGACCATGATCTGTAGGATATGGCTTTAGACCATCTAATTCAAAAAGATGTCCATTGATTGGTACAAAACTAACAAAGTGGTAAGCTTCACCTAGAAATAAAAATAATTTACAAATAATAATTTTCTTTTCATATGCAGTGTATATAAAATATAATTAATTAATAAAGCAACATCTATAATTTAAATCCATATTTTCGTTTTTTTTTAAATGAACTATTTAATTTAATTTTGGAAATATAATTAAAAGAAAACATTCTGTTGAGGAAGATTTATACTATAATCTTAAATTCTGTAAAACATTAAAAAATATAGTAGTTAGCAAAATTAGACAGAGATATAAATACTAATAAGTACATACCTGTGAAACGACCAGTTGATACTCCTGCATTTTTGTCAGTCTTTTTCCGAGCTTGTGGTATGGCATGAGAATTATGTGCACATGCTAGTTCAGGGGTGTTACCTATGGCCCACCCCTTATTCTCAGGATTCATACCAAGAGTATGATGCTATAAAAAAATACAACATTAAAAACTCTTTAAATAATCGCAACGAACAATTTGTTGAAATATGAATATATCACCTTTAGTCTGCTTAAAGTTTCACCTAAATGGAGGTTAGGACAGTTCAGTAATATTGATAGCAATGCATGTGTAGCACAGCTATTTGGAACCATTTGCTGAGCGAAGAAGATATTATTAATTGTTTCTTCGTCTCGTACAAAACTTTCCGTTTGTTCAACAAATTTACGTCTAGAACGTCTCTCCTCTATCCATCGAAACAAGAAAATAAATCCATATACTGGACTTTCAAGAGGTTTATGTAAGTCATATATTTCTTCCACTTGGACTCCTTTTACACCGAAATCTTCCAGTAAAAGAGTAAATAAGCCTGGATCGCTTTCCAACTCTAACCACCCTTCTGTAAGACTATTTAATTCTACTGGCATTATTTTCATCTATGTATTTTTTAAAACGATTATTAATATTTATAAGTTTGTTATTTTATCGCATTTTTCAAAGAAGAAATAAGTAAATAACTAACAAGAAATATATAGTATATAAACAATAACATACGACATTTGACATATGAATTGACTTTTTTATTTTGTCTATGGGCTTACACACAAATAATACACTTAATTGATTTTCTTTTAATAATTATATTATAAAATTAGTTAATTATTAATTTATGAATAACACTATTCAATAATATTTTTAACATTATATTAGCATTGCTCACGTTTGTCAAAATATATCCGACTGGTCTGAAAAACAATCAAAATATTTTTGCGATGATTCCCGGCTGTTAATTCTTTTACAAAGAATATATTGTGATTTATCTGTGTATATCAATATAGTATTATTTCAATAACGTAATTCTTGAATATTATCTACTCTTGACAAAATTCTAAGCTACTGTGCCTATTTTTTAGTTTTTATTCGTTATATTTTTTTTTTCCTTATAGGATTTCTTATAGGACAGAGTACAAACCCGCAGGTAGACATAGAAAAATTATTTGTTAGAAGTGCAAAGACACATCTTTCTCAACTTTCCTCCTGAATTTGAGACATGCAATAATATTGTTAATAATATTGTGTTTGTGAGGCCGGTTTCTCAATATTATTGTATATTTCTAGAAATTCTGTTTTTGCCACAGCAATATAGGAGGGGGGCAAGGTTATTGTCTATAATATTGTCATGTGCGGGCGCGCAATAAGCTGCTTTATATTTACAAAAACATATAATTTTGTAAATTGTAAAATTAGCTTCACGCTGCATGCCGCACACAGAAGAGTAGGCAGAGGGAACTTAAAGATGTAATTTCATTAATTATGATAAGTTCCACTTAGCCCAGTTCGTTGGAAACAATACTTTTGCCATGTTCTCCATTTTCCACTTAATTCTGGAGGCATTGCGTTTTGAGTAGCGGACCTCAATGCTGTGCTTTGCATCGACACCAGAGCGAAGAAATGAAAATATGAAATATTTCATTTCCGCGAGCGGGAATCGAACCCACAACCTGTCGCGTTTACAGTCACACTTGTGTCCCTGTATGGAAGATGGACGATCTTGATTGCTTGTATTGCTTGTACTTCGAACAATAGTGCTTTAAAAATGTTTAATTCATCAACAGTCATGTAATTAAGACGTTTCGAATGTCATTCTTTAGCCAAGAGTCTTACCTGCGTAATTCAGAAAGTGATGCTTATGCACAGCGCCATCTATTGGACTTACAACTAAACTATAACTGTTCGGACGGTTAAAAATGCCGTTTTTATATTAAATTTCACTTAATACATAATCGAATCAAATCGAAAACGAGATTTTTCTTAAAAATACAGATTTATTACAAACAATTATACATTTATTACAAGTATAAGTATAGATATAGATTGTTATATTCGGAAGCAAACTCATGCCTTGAGTTCATTCAAATGACGATAGCTTTTTTTAATTTAAAACCGATTTTGATGAAATAAAATGTTGTGTTGAGTTAAAACAAAGCAATTGGTGAAAGTTTTAAGTAAATCCGTTCAGTACTTTCGGAGATAAGCATGATCATACATACATAAAATAAGACACACAAGAAATTAAAAAAATATATTTTTGCTTTCTATTATTCTTATTGAGTGTCCCTCTATCCATTTCAGTATAATTAAAGAAAGATTTTATAATTTTGAAGTCTTCGTCTTTTAATAAAAATGTTTTTCAAAAAAAGTTAATAGAACTACCACCAGAGGACACTACTAAAATGACGCTTTATATGGTCGGAAAATTCGAGATATACTTTTTAGACTTGGGGCGGAAAAAGAAAGAGGCCCTCTAGAATAACATATTGTATTAGAATTTAAGATAGACATTGTACAAGCTTCATAGTATTTTACTCTGGAAGAAATATAAGTTCTGTAAAAGCCTCGAGGTGTTTGATTTCTTTACACTATTATCAAAAGAAACGAAAAAAATTGGTTCCTATAAAAAATACGATAGCAGACGCTTCTCCATATGCTAGCGCAACTGTTGTTGCTTGTGATATCTGGTACTGGTACTTTTTATACAATGGAAGCCTGTCTCTGTTTATTTGCCAAATATTCAGATCCTCGCCAACATGTTAATGTTATGTACAATATATACCTATCCCAATAAGAAAATTCTGTGTGAACCTTTCAAAACTATACACTATTGTGGCATGAGACAAAATATAAATAGAAAGAAATTCTGTTTCTCAAACTTTTATGTATTTGATGTAATTAAGGTGGGACTTCTTACATATGAAACATTGTCATGTTATACCAATATAAAAGATCTTTGTATACTTCTAGAATAGCAAAATATAATGAAAATGCACAAATTGAACTCAAAGCTAAGTATTTAACTACAAGGATAATAAAAATAAATATATCTATTATTTCATTATTTATCAGAATTCTGAGGATTTCCTCAGAATCCTATTAGTATTATTAGCATTAATGGCGTTTTTATAGTATTAAAATGTGTATCAAGTTTGAGAAGAAGTTGGCTTTTGGGGTGTTTTTTACATGTTTTTTATATTTTTTAACAAAATGTAAAATTAAAATAATTCCACGGTCTGTTTAGGCTCGAGTCCCGTGAGGGTACCATTGCCGCTGATGACAAGATGATGATGATGAAGATGAGTAACAAGCACTACGTAGCTGCTCGAGAGTCCTCTCTCACTTTCTCAAAATTATGAAAAATGATTGAATGTGTAAATTATATAATCAATCAAATCAAAACTATATAGGTGGTATACGGGCAAATCCGAGAGTGGCCCGCTAGTCTATCTATATATATAAAAGGACTTGTGCTGACTGACTGAGGTAAGACGTACGCAGAGCCGTAACCGCTGATGGTAGAAACGTGAAATTTGGGCAGATGTTTATTTTCATATTCTGGACATCCACTAAGAAAGAATTTTGAAAAATTTTAACCCTAAAGGGATGAAATAGGGGTTGAAAGTTTGTATGGATTTTTTTTTAAATCGGCACCTATTTTTATAAAATTTGAAATTCAAACTCTTAAAAACATTTCATTGAACACGTATTTCATGGTTTTTTAGAATTCACCCCCTAAGGGTGCAAATAAGGGGTTGAAAATTTGTATGGAAAAATCTTTAAATCACCACCGATTTTTATAAAAAATTTAATTCAGACTGTTAAAAATATTTTATTGAACACGTATTTCATGGTTTTTGAAAATTCACCCCTAAGTGTCCAAATAAGCGGGCGAAGCCGCGCGCGCCCACTAGTCTATATATATAAAAGGACTTGTGCTGACTGACTGAGATAAGACGCACGCAGAGCCGTAACCGCTGTGCGTAGAAACGTGAAATTTAAATAGATCTTTATTTTTATAATCTGGACATCCACTAAGAAGGGATTTTGAAAAATTTGACCGCTAAAGGGATGAAATAGGGGTTGAAAGTTTGTATGGTTTTTTTTTTAAATCGGCACCGATTTTTATAAAATTTGAAATTCAGACTCTTAAAAACATTTCATTGAACACGTGTTTCATGGTTTTTTAGAATTCACTCCCTAAGGGTGCAAATAAGGGGTTGAAAATTTATATGGAAAAATCTTTAAATGGCCACCGATTTTTATAAAAAAATAAATTCAGACTGTTAAAAATATTTTATTAAACACGTGTTTCGTGGTTTTTTTAGAATTCACTCCTAAAGGTGCAAATAAGCGGGCGAAGCTGCGCGCGCCCTCTAGTCTTATATAAAAAAAATCATCTGTAATTAATATTTAGATATTTATAGGATTACTTCATATCATATTATAGGTAAAACTCCCACACAATTTTACATTTGATATGAATTTGTTATCCACTTTGGATATAAATTAAAAACATATTATGGTTACTCGTAGTATGTTTTTATTCGTTATATTATTTAACGAATAAAATGAACAGCAGCGGCGGATGGATAGAGCTTGGTGGGAACATAGTAAGAGAATACATGAATTTAGGTTTGGTCTTAACTTCTAATTGAATGTCATTTTTAAGATTCCGTACCTCGAAAGAAAAAAACGGATCGACGAAACTAGAATCACTTTGGTGTCCGTCCGTCGGTATGTCAAGACCCTTTTTCTCAGTTAAAATTTATATTAAATACTTAGTTTTACTGTCCTTTGCAGCTGTGAAAAAATCAAACTTCTAAGCCAACGCAATCAAAAGATACAGCTTTCTATGCGCAAATTTCCGAAAATTTTCAAAACTCACAAGGATATTGAAACCTATAGGGTGAACTCAGAATCTTTAAATTTCGTACGAAACAATGTCTTATAGCACAGATAAAGAAAAAAAATGCGAATAGTAAAAATTTATAAGTATATCATAAAAAAATAATTATAAACTTATATTTGTAGTTATATTTGTTGCATATAATACGAGTGCATATGGCCGCATTCTTAAGTTTGTCAACTTAAATAAGTTGTACTTCTTTTTCCCAGTTGACTTACAATCCTGAAATTGGTACAGATTCCTACTTTACCGGTTTTTTTTTATTATGAAACAACTCGAGGGTTTAATGAGTAAGAAGTAAAAATATTAAGAAACTAAGAGAGGTCATCGTTTTTCCCCTATTACAAATGATAAGGAAAATTAAGTTATGGTTTACTAGCTTGTGATTTGTAGTCACAAATAGGTATTAATAATTTTCCATTTATATGAGCACTTAAATGACAAAAGAAACCTGTTACATGCATCATTGCATTAGCTAGATAAGCCTGTTAAAAGAATCCTATTATTTAAAGTTATTTAAAGCATGCATCAGTGTCAGACCAAGGTCATTTTAATAATACATATATACAGGTTTTGTTATATCGAAGTCACATAATAGAGATAGGTACTTATAAATTCATTAAAAAGCAATAAATTACTAATTGAGTTTCTTATCACAATGTTCATAAACAGAATATTATTTTGAATTTGTAACAAAAAAAATATTAGTAAAACTAAGCGTAAACAAAAAAGGTATTAAACAAAAACCATTTCTTTTTTCGCAACAACATTTATTTTGTATGTACACTCAAATTTTGTAAGTTTGTAAAATGTACAAATAATAAATGCACAACTTCAGCATTGTTAACCTTAAAACAAACAGTTCACTATAACCAGACGGTCACGTACGTTACAATATTGGTCCCAATTCATAGCAATCTCACAGATCAATTAGAAAATTCGATTGATGTTTAAATGTTGACAGTTAACATACGTGTTTACCATTTAATATTTATTAAAACACATTAGGCCAAATGAACTTAATCAACTAATGAAAGTTAATTATTTAGATTTTTTTTGTTTTATTTAAAAAATACTTTGCAAGATAGATGATTTTATTTTTTTGACGATATTCAAAACCAACAGAGTACAACACACACCTTTTGTTGTTCAAGTAGCATATACAACATCTTACTAGAAACCAACTGCAGTAACATGTCAGTTCAAAATCAGCAATCTCATGGTTGATATGATCGTTTCGATATGCTAATACTTATTTACAAATGATATGTATACAAGGATGTTACAATAATAAAGAAGCTGCCTGATAAAATAATGATTAACATAAATTACATGTAAGGTTAACT
Source organism: Heliconius himera (assembly GCA_021202915.1). Classification (NCBI taxonomy): domain Eukaryota; kingdom Metazoa; phylum Arthropoda; class Insecta; order Lepidoptera; family Nymphalidae; genus Heliconius; species Heliconius himera. The sequence goes on from JAJHJA010000241.1 coordinate 618,834, forward strand.
AATTTTGCATAGATTAAATATAACAAATACTGTAAAATATAATTAAAAAAATAAAAACTCACCATAGAGTTGTGCAATAAAAACTTGTACAGATACAAATTAATATGCCTTGGTGATTAACAAAAAGTTTATTTATAATAGTCGTTATTTTAAGACTAGAATAGAAACAAACAGATTGGTTTTCAACTTTATTATTACCTAACATTAAGGTTAATTGACAACAGGAATTAGGTAAAGGGTGAGTTGTAAAATGCCATCGTACACGTACAGTACAAATATGAAAACAACGCACCTCTCCCGCCATCAAGTGTTTACAGCTAACATTGAAGTATCACAAGTCACTAGCTACGAAGTATTTACTTTATACACAGATAGTGCCAATAAATTAGATATGCAGTACATTCTATGTACAAAGTGTAAGAAACTGTTATATTATTGTTGGTAATAAAATATTTTCGTTATGTCGTGTTAGCAGTTAAATTCGCAGGATACTGTCTATCGCGTCTGATTTTATATCATCTTACGCTTACAAAATTAATTTTAAATTCTTTTAAGTAGTCTCTTTTATTTACTCGAGTACAATCAATTGAGCAATAAATATATAGTAAAAAAATCAACAACCAAACCAGCCACGGACGATAATATAATACTGTACCAAATGTGATGATTACACATAACTATCATAATTAATTAATTAATAATGGCACAGCGCTACTCTAATTTTTTTTGTATTTTTTATTCAGTTTATGCAATTTTTAAATGTAGGTAATTAGATCACTTCTTAATTCTCTAAAGTTAGAGAAATTCCGGCTATTTGGAAGAGGTATTTCTAAGTTCGCTTATTGTGTTTAATTTACAAAATTTTTATAACAAATATATACAGCTCGTAGGTAATTAAGTATCTATTAATATTCACTCTTTAATATCACATAAGTACGCTTCGTCTCTACAGTCGACGTTCTACTAATATTAAATAAAGTAAAGTCGTTCCATGTGTGGACAGTGGATCCATATTATGATACAATGAAATAATACCGCATAAGGACGATGCATCCGAGGAGCTCCGGGGTCAACCGCTCACGGCGCAAGGCGTATTTACAAGTCATAGTCACATCACATGAAACAGCAGTCGATTTAAAGTAACACAAGGGTCGCGCCGGGAGCGCCCACCTTTCATCTGATGGCTTGCGGCGGCCGGTAGGGCGGCGGCGGCGTCTTGGGCACGGGCGAGGGCGCGAGCGGCGCGTGCACGGGCACGGGCGCCTCGTCCAGCTGGCCCGGGATGACGTCGGCGTGCGGCGGCGGCGGGGGCGCGTCGGCGCTGCGGGCGCTGCTGCTGGCCGGCAGCAGGCGCGCCGGGTTCAGCTTGATGGCGTCGTCGTACGTCGGCGGCGCGCCCGCCACCGTGTCGTAGTCTGGAGGTTTCTGCTGCATCGTCTCCTCGTCTGGCATTGATATAACGTGGATTGGATCGTCAATCTGGAATTGAAAAGGTGAACTTCTATAAATCTTATATTACTTTATTTTCCAAAATTTCAAAATATTTAAGATAAAGCTAAGATAAACAAAGACGTAATTGCATGTATCTTTTGATTATGTTGATTTATAACCTTATGTTGATTTTTTCTGTGCTCCAAGGAACAGCATAGACTTGACTATTTGATATTAATTTAGGCTTGATATTTTTACGCAATATGTCGAGATAAGTGATGTTGACAGACAGACAAAAGAACAACAAAGTGATCCTATGAGGGTTACGTTTTTCATTTTGAAGTACGGAACCCTAAAAATTAATAATTTTGGAGCCTCTCCAGAGAAATTGGCATAAACGTGAAGATAACAAACAAAAATGAACTAACTTGGTGAGTGTCTGGCGAATTGCGGTCATTTTGCGGCTGCCTGGCGGGCGACTGCAACCAGCAGCACATGGCCGCGCAGATGAGGAGCGCGCCGGCGACGATGCACGCCACGCCCACGTAGCGCACGGGCTCCGCGTAGTCCTCAGCCAGCCCCAGCCAGTTGATCAGAGCGCCTGCGCAAAGCAGAACCATGCCATAGCGGTATGGCCGCTGCGACTGTCGACCCTCGTCTAGAGACATGCCTGGAACAAAATACGATTATATATAAGTACATCGCCGCGTAATGTTATTATGCACTATTAGTTCAATATGAGAAGCCCTGCAAGTTACCAACATCCAATCCATGGTTCTTTTAATTAGGACGCTTTAAAGATCTTTTCGCTGTGTAGGTAAATAAAATGTACCTATACATACCTAATAAGTATGATATAGGGAAATTATAAATAAATTGCATTTAAATAACAAAAATAGTTTAGGATGTATTTAAAATATTAATATCTTTGAGTATAACCTATATAGAAATTTCCAGATCAATCTACATAAAAGAAATAAAACAATAATAATTAAATGTAATGTTTGAATTTATAATAGAGTTATTTTATGAAACAAGCGCTAACGATTTCTAAGTCGCCGTACATACCACTTCACACTAAATATAGATTTAACTGGCAATGTTTTGAGTTTGTATTAGAGCCTAGTTTATCGTTTGTCTTATTAAGGTGTTCTCATAGCTACATGTAACCTATTAACATAACTTTAAAATCATAAAAAAAATCTTACATATTTTTGCTACAATAAAACTAATTACAACTTAAGTACCTATAATCATAAATGACCTTGTTATTAATTAATATTAAGACCTTCATAAAGCCTGCTTTTCAAGAAGAAAACATATAAATCTGTTATATGACTGGACATAAACTAGAACATAAAGAGTGTGAACACATCATAGGCGTGGATAAGCGTCGTCATGCAGTGACTGGGGCAAAGCCATAATATAACGGCATTCCATTTAGTAGTGAGTCCGAAATGAAAGTTGGGAAAGTTTTGGTTTGCCGTTAAACAATAATATGTGTAATTTTAGTTTATTTTTTTTTCATTCTCTTATGGAACTAGGTTCACTACTATAATTTTTTTTTCAGTTTCACGGCACAGCAGGGTAGGCAGAAGGAACCTAGTGTTAAGACACACCGTTCCCCACTCTCCGTCGAGTTTTGGAGGCATTGCGTGTTGAGTGGCGGAACTCAACGCCGCACTTTGCTTCGACACCAGAACGAAGAAATGATAATATAAATGTAAGTAAATATTTTATCTCCTCGAGTGGAGATCGAACCCACAACCAGTCGATTTTATAGTCTCTGTGCCCCTGCGCCACGACTGGCCTATATAATATTTTATTATATAAAACCTCTGTCAATAGTAGTTTCGCTAATAATGATAAATATTGAAGCCCGAATTCTGAAGACAAGAACCATTGAAACCATAGCCTCTCGTTTAGAAGGACGCTTAAGGAAATGCAAGTGTTTTAAAGTGAAGACTTTGGGTTCACATGAATCGAGGTCGGACAAAGACAATAGGTTCTCAGGAGATGTGGGTCAAGTTCGGAACGTGCGATCGAATGACTGTGACTTAATCACGCATTTGTAAGACATGCAAAAAGTTTTAAAGGATTAAATACATTTAATTTTAGTTTCGTTTTCCACCTCTTTGTTACATTCTATCAAGTAAGTTAGCTATATTTTTAACATTTCCAAAATGTTATTCCATACTTAGCAAAGAAAAATGCTTACTCTAAGTAACGTATAAAAATTTGAACGTAGCGGGACTCAAACTCCTCGACCGACCAGGAAGGAGTAAGTTAGCTATAGGTTACACTAAGCAATTTATTTTAAGCCTTAATATTTTAACGTTCGAGAATATGAGTAAGTGATTATAATAAATACGAAACAACAAAATAGTACGAACAACTTACATGTTCCCGTATGTCCTCGTAAATCGGTATTAAATGCTACCGCATAGGCGTGCCAGGCCATCGTAACGCTATTTGTTAAATATTTTAAATAAAGTTAAAATTATTAATGTTTATTTGTCTTTGTTGAACTGTGTGGACTATGTAGAATACAGTGAATATTGAGAATAACAAGATCTACCATACTTATCTTATCAATTTTATGTGGGATATGTAGATTGTTTAAATTTTTATTGTAAAATCATCGACGACGATAAGTAATAAATATATTTATTATATAATAAAATGAATCGTAATTTTTTCATTAAAATTATTGCTTAAATCAATAATAATCTATCAATTAACAAATATAGAAAATATATAAAACATTGTCACTTTTGCTACATCCATTTACAAAACAAACGGTTTCAAATAAAATAAAACGCAAAAACTGGTGAAATCGAAGTTATTCTTTTACTTGTGATAACATCAATATATTATAAAGCATTCATTCATCAAATTGACAAAGAGATTAGTCATATCTACTGCTCCAATACAGGCTACCAAAACACATTGGCTATTTATAAATAAACGAGAACATTGGAAAGAGTAAAGGTAATCATTATCTAATAGTTACAGAACGTTCGTTTGAATAATGTATGTTAGGTGCGTTAGTCTGGCGGCCCACGTAAGGATCTGCCCACGCCAGCACTGAGAAGGCTTCCACTGGCAGCTAACACGATATTATTCGGTAATAGGATTGAAGTCGACCGTATTTAAATCACAGTAAATAATTTAAAACGTTCTTTTTTTAACTAAATTAAAATAGATATTAATAAATAGAAACGATAAGAAGTCGTGGCGCAGGGGCACTAAGTGTGACTGTAAAGCGCCTGGTTGTGGGTTCGATCCCCACTCGAGGAGATTAAATATTTACTTAAATTTATATTTCCATTTCTTGGCTCTGGTGTCGAGGACAAGCGTGGGGTTGAGTTCTGCCACTCAACACGCAATGCCTCCAGAATACGGCAGAAAGTGGGGAACGGAGTGTCTTAACACTAGGTTCCCTCTGCCTACCCTGCAGTGTGCGGGATACTGCGTTAACTAAGTATTAACGTAATATGCGCAGTTGCTTATTTAATATTAGTTTCGACTAGCAATATAATAATATCGTTCATAATATTAGCTTAATAGTGTTTTTCTTTTAAAGTAAAAACCTTTTACATAAATGAACAATATAAAATATCGTTAAGTACCTATCAGTAGGTAATATAAACAGGTTTATGATAAATTTACATTCAGGTGTTTTTCTCACGACAAATTGGTACGTTTGTTGTATCTGTTTTCTAAATTAATATGATTACACACTTTATTATAGTAAATTAAAAACATCACGTGTCTTGTAATGATAATATACCTATATTAGCTTATTTTTTTCAGATTTACGCTGTATTCCGCATGTAACAGCGTAGGTAGAGGGAGCCTTGTGTTGAGACACTCCGCTCCCCACTTTCCGCCGAATTCTGGTGGCATTGCGTGTTGTCTCGACACCAGAGCGAAGCAATAAAAATATTAAATATTCTATTTCCCCGAGTGGAAATCGAACCCACAACCTGTTGCGTTTACAGTCTACACGCTTGCGCCACGAATAGCCTCAATTAAGCATATAAGAAATAATATACAGAAAAACAAAATTAACACGTCTCGTCGCTTGTTTAGCATCGAATTGTTTAATATTAGACATGTAGATATATGTTTTATGTCAATGTTATTTCTTCCGTTTTGGAAATATAACAAAACTTGTCGAAGTCGACAAATCTACAAAACTTATATCAAATTCTGTTTTTTTTAATAAACCTGTTACCAATATAACAGTTTCATTTAAGCATATACATACATACACGTATATAAGTGAATTCTGCATTTAAAAATGAAATAACAATGCAAAAATACATTATAAGATAACGGAATCTAGTAAATTTCTATTGTCTAACAAAATGGAGCACATAAAAATAAACACGTCATTCACAAAGGAGACAGACAACTAAAAGGAGTTTACACTTAGAAAATGTTATTTTGTAGATGTTTAACTATATAGATAAGCGGAGTGGAAAATTGTATTAAATATAGGTATGCATCATTAAACGATTTTATATTTTAATATCGATTAATACATATAAAAAACAAGTCTACAAGGCGGCGAGTACAGACATATTATGTATTTAACTATTTATATATATGGATTTTAAAAAAAACTTATTCCATTTATTTCTTATTTTAAACATTTAAGGTAATAATGCAAAATAAATTTGAAAATGTATGAAAGAAATAAATAGCATATTATCTTTGTCTAAAGTACGGAATAATTACAAGGTTTGCAGTAAGGTAACGATATACTTTATACGTAGTTTATACTTATACATATGTATACGTAAGAGTAAATATGATACTTTGTTTATTGCATTTGCTATCTGCGCGCTTAGCATTTTCACCTGAGACTTGAATCAATTGTAATAAGTAGAGATGCGCCGAATATTCGGTTTTTATTCGGTATATATATGTCATCTTTTTCATTATCGTCGTGCCGTATTCGGCCAATATCGAAATCGGCCGAATTATTCGGTTATGGTGCCGAATACATTCGGTTCGATTATTTTTATTTAATTATTATTATAAATTAAATGAGTCTCACTTAATGCTATGTGTATCTCCTTCGCATGAGTGGAGCGATGCCAAACTGGACACGCATATTCACCCGCAGAAAACGATGTTATATATATACCGAATACCAAACGAATATTGGGCGCTTTTAAAAAATAAGACTAAAATCTGTTTGAAACAGACAAAAAATTAAATTATCTGTACAGTTTTTGAATGATCTAAATAGGATTTGACTTCTCAACTTGACTGGGCTTAATCAAGAACATTTTGGCTAACTTATATAGTACTATTAAATATTAATAATAGTTATATTTAATGTGTTACAAAAACTAAAGAGCAAAATGAAGTACACGCCTTATAAATACAACGTATAAAACAAAGCTAAGGGTAAAAAGTTCTTAGGTAAAAAGATCATTGAATATATTTTAATTTATAATTTTATTCATTTTTACTTAAAAATGCTTTTGATACACACAAGAAAAATAAATGGTCGTTATTGCAATTACGTGAGTTAAGTAGACCAAGAGTATAATGAATTTGAAAACTGGGAAAATGTACCGGTTTGAACAGCGCGAGCGCACGCCGTGTCGATCGGAGGGGGAGCTTTCACGCAGAAAGCTATAGTATTTTGTTATAAGCAACCATTTTATTAAACTCTTTATATAATAATAATAATATTGTGAATATTATATACTACTCACGCTGTATCCCGCACACAGCAGGGTAGGCAGAGAGAACCTAGTGTTAAGATGAGTTTTTATTTTAAATTACAACAACATTTAGGAAATGTTAATGTTTTAACAGCATAATAACCTTTTCATTTACTTAAGCGTAAATCCTGAAATTACCCATATAAAAAGATCTCTTAATATACAAGGTCCCCGGAACAATACTTTTAAATTAACATACGATTATACATAACATGAGCTTCTTATATTTTTAATTACATGAGATTATTCATTCATACTAGAATTTACATAATGTTCCTTTGAAAAAAGGTGGTTAAAAATACATTAGCGGTAAGAAATTTTATAGTATAGGATTGTTTAAGGACTTTTGATGATGTGATTTCGTAGTGTTGGCCAAAGTCACATTTGCATAAAAATGTTATGCCGTTGAATTAAAACTAAATAAAATTTATCGTAAATAAATTATTTTTCGCAAACGTGACATTCTCTTTACTGTGGAATTAAACAACTGACCTTTTGATACGGAAACCGTAGCCTGAACGTTCGTAACCTTCAACAACATACACGTTATGCTTATAACGCATATGTTGAATTATCAATAAAAGTACAGCACTACTTGATTTAATAGATTCTACATATTTATATCACAATCAATTATAATATATAAGATGTATCAAAGAATTCAAAGATTTGCATTGCTTTCGTCTTTAAATAATATAAATTACTCACATATTATTTTATGGTTATCTTATTTCACCATTTGTGGTCTTTGTTGCTAGATATCAGTATATTATTTATTATTTACTTGATTAGTCGTTTTTCCTTATAATTTTACCTATAATTACCCATATTGCGTCTCTATTTATACTTATTACATTTAATAGAATGTAAGAAGAGGAGCAAAGTTTTCACTTTCATTCTCAGAGGAGAATATCAATAGCATAATAGTTCCCGTTCGCTCGCACTGGCCAACCTTATAAGAAAAAACTTTCACTTGACTATATGCCCAGCTACAGGTTTTCTAGGTTAGATAAATAAAATGTATTTTTAATGTATGTAAATTTCAAATTAGTAGTTTATTTTCGAAAATTATATTCTCAATTAAATAAATTTCTCCATTTTTAGGGTTCCGTATCTCGAAACAAAAAATGCCTGCTTGCCAGTTTGCCTGTCTGTGTTTCGCATTTTCGCTTGGGTTTTTACACATGAATTACGTAACATAATCAAAATCAATAGAACCTCCTACGAGAAGGTAAGAAAAAATTGTAAAGCCAAGTCGGACTTATTGTATACATATAAGGTAAAATTGAAAACTTAATGGGACAGAGATTGAGGCGTGGAAAAACCTATGTTATATTTTTCATTCAACCTGTTTGGAAACGTGTTTAATTACGGAACGACGCTGGTATTTTTCATACGCTTTTATTTAGAAATATGCTATCTAATTATACATACAGTATTAATGATAAACTGTTCTTATTAAAAAAAATGAATAATAAGCTAAGCTTATTAACTGTTGTACCAATTTCTTTTTAACCGTAAACTACGATTGATACGAAATTATTTTTTAAGATTGTATTAGTGTATAATAATTTAAGTTAGATATTATTTAACAAACTCTCTCAATTCAAATATGTAAATTTACGATCACCAACATTTAAAATATATGCCTACGTCATCACATAACACATTTAGTTACTTGTACTTATAGAAATTATTATAACAAGCATGTTCGTCCTATTCCGCATCCCTTTTTCTATGTTTTCTTTTATGTTGGCATTACTTAACTAAAAAAATATTAAATAAAGTCACAAGTTCCACTGCAGTGTAATTTAAAGGATAGATAGAAAATCTATATATATATATATATATAGCAAAATGGTTGAAGAAATTAACAATCTATTTATATCTTCTTGTTAAAACAGCGATCACGTCTGTACTTAAGGTAAATTAAGCACGTACACACGAGAAAATATTTTTACGAGGTAGTAGGTAAAAATAGATGTCTAAATGAGTGGTAGTGTGACAAATTCCCTTAACACTGAACCACTGAAAGTCAATATCGTGTTGCCGGAAATAGTCACAGACTGGCTTTGGCTTGTGCGTCGTCAAACATGTTGTCAGTATGAATGCATCGGAGGATTGTCTGTTTTTCGAGTGTTTATTTCAAAGTACTCAAGTCAATAATATATTATATCATGACCGATAAAAGCTAACACTGTATAAATAACTTTATTGTTATAAATGAATATAATCCATAATTGTTATGTAATATTTTTTGTCCCGCATATAGCAGGGTAGTCTGAGGGAGTCTAGTGTTAATACACTCCGCTCCCCACGTTCCGATAAGTTCTGGAGGCTCTGCGTTTTGAATGGCAAAACTCAACGCCGCGTTTTGCCTCGACACCAGAGCGAACACATGAACATATCAAATATTTTATTTGCTCGAATGGAAATCAAACCCCCAACCTGCGGTGTTTACAGTCACAGTAAGTAAGTTACACCTTATGCCCTTGCTTCACGACTGGCTTCAAATTTAAATGATGATTTTAAAACAATAATAATACCAAATGCTCCACTTTTGTACATTATAATCAGCACGTTGAAGTCTTTTAACATATATAATTATATGTAAAAATAATATAAATACCTATGCATATAAAGATAATCCAAAAAACAGAGTAATTAAATTTATAAATAAATGAAAATATTTTTTGTCATTACTTTCGAGTTACCTTAGAAGAGTTCGATGACTTACAGGTGCTGTCGGTTTACTATACCGTGCTTTATCGACTCGTGCCAACTGTTGCACAATAGCCTACCATGAAAAATTGCTTAATGTCGTAGTTGTGTTGCATTTTCTTGTTTTTCTTTATATAAGTATATAGCTAATTTAATAAGTATTAAAACAACAATAAAATATCGCGTGTTATTTACACCACGAAAAAAAAAATGTTAACATCCACAACTATCTCAATAAAATATACAATATAATATACAATTTTACTATGTATTAATCGGAGGCCAGTCGTGGCGCAGCGGCACGAGGTGTTACTGTAAAACCGACTGGTTGTGGGTTCGATCCCCACTCGAGGAAATGAAATATTTACTTAAAATTTATATTTCTATTTCTTCGCTCTGGCGTCGAGGTTAAGCGCGGCGTTGAGTTCTGCCACTTAACACGCAATGCCTCCAGAATTCGGCAGAAAGCGGGGAACGGAGTGTCTTAACACTAGGTTCCCTCTGCCTACTCTGATGTGTACGGGATACAGCGTGAAGCCGATTTTTTTTTTTTTTTTACTATATATATACATACATTTATTTAAAATACTACGAATCCTATAATATAATGTACCGTTTGTGTTTTAAAATCTCCAGCTGTGTAATTAAACATATATTATAGATTGTGTCCACTTTAAGATAATTATGTTACTTCACTTCATATTATGTTATGAATGTTAAATACTAGAGTATTTTTTTAGTCTCGTATAGAGAGTGACTATGGTTTTTATTGGGCTTCCCTACAGCAATTACAGGCATTCTCAACATGGCGTAACAAACAGTCTTATGTTTTCCTATGGATTATTTTAATATTTAATGATATAACGTTATGATATCTACATCGTGATGACATGTAGGTCCATCACATGACTATAAATCCAATCCGGGTAATTATATGAATCAGATAAGACCTCTTTACCTGTATTAGTCACAGGGTGGACTCGGCGAATTGGTACTGTCAGTTATGTCGTACAATGTATTTTTTTCTGCTTCACGCTGCATCCCGCATGCAGTAGGGTAGACAGGGGGGGGGGGGGGGGTGTCTTAGTTATTAAGACACTCCGTTTCGCTTAACAAAACGTTTTTCCTCGACACCAGACAAAAGAAAATTAAAATGTTAAATATTTCATTTTCTTCAGTGGAATCGAACCCACAACCGGTCGCTATTACAGTCACACGCTTATGTCCATGAGCCACAACTGGTATATTCATATTACAATATGTAAATTGTATATTTTTGCAATGTCAATTTAAAATATATATATATCCCGATGTGTTCCTGGTAGTATAGTTAAAATTGACTTGACATTGCAGTTGAAAGACGAACACGAGAATGAAAGAAAATATGTTCATTTAACAAACTACTATTTTATTTTTGTATGTTTTATTGCAAATAAAATAAAGCTCTAATACATTATGCAAGTTACAATTATAATTTAGGATTTTGTTTTAATATTTTTAATTTTAGAGTAATAAGTAAGTTTAGATATGGATATTTTTATGCAACGGCTGTCATGTTCACAAATCAATAACACAATACATTTCACAAACAATATACAAGATAATGACTATACTTGACTTAACACAGGTTGAAGGTCTATTTTTTATCCTTTGAAGAACATTTAGATATCTATATATTTTATGAGTACCTATTTGCATAAATATTTATTTTATACCTCTCCTTATAGCTTGATTTAAACCAACCACATTTTACAATGATGCACGCATTTATTTTTCTAACAACCAAAGATTCATAAAATACTAAACGCTACAAAATATAAATCAATAATAAAATTAAAACAATATATATTATCGTACCCACCTGGCGAGTCTAAATGCAGAAAATCCAATTTAGCGTTGGCACAAACACACTTCCCTAGTATATAGTTTATATGACACTCGATTGACAATCACAGGTAAGGAATATAATTATTTTTATGATGACGTCAAATATGTACAAGCACTTAAAATGTCTGTTATCACTTAATTGTATTGATAAGTTCATACAACGTCCGACCTCGACGCTGAATACTATACGTATGGCTGTAAAGGCTCGGCCACCAGCTTATAATTATTCGGTAAAAAGCCGCGACTCCGGTTGTGAGTTGTGACGTAGGCTGTGTGTGGTGTGGCGTACGCGACACGGCGCTACCGTGACTTCCATGTAAGATTATTCATGTATTTCTAAGAATAAGTTTACCTTCCATATCTGGACATCCATTACGATATAGCGGGAAATATCTAAATGTAATATGATTAATTATTATTTATTCTATATTAGTAGTTCATTGAGCATAACATTTCTAATTTTATCAAAATATTTTATTTTTATTCTTACGTATAATGATATAACATACGACATAGAATAATCTAGAACTTTCTAATTAAGTAGATACTACGACTTGATGTTTAAATCATTAAAATATGTTTTTGTTTTGTATAGCTTTTAAAAAGTACTAGTTGGCATGCTATATGCCAGAAACATGTAGGTGGTGTATTTGGCATCCTATACTAGAAAAAACTAACAGCTGACAAAATTTTATTTGATAGATTTCTGATATAGAAGAGTAAAAGGCGTTGTAAACCTAATAATATTTTTCATTTCAATATCTAACTTAAAAACGTACCGTTTAAAATTTACTCTACTTTATGACCAAATATGTGACCTGCACATTATTTAAGATCAATCATATCTAATGATTTGTTAGAATGAGTCCTGGTTATCATAACGTTTTTAGCATTAGGTTAAGTAATGTTACTTAAATGAAGAGAATATAAAATTATTCACTATCTGTTTAATACCCGATTAATAATAATATAAATAATAAATAACTAATTAAGACCTTTTAGATATTTTGAGGGCTGTCGTGGCGCAGGGGCACAAAGTGTGACTGTAAAGCCTCTCGAACGAAGTCGAACGACGGTCGTGGGTTCGATCCCCACTCGAGGAGACGAAATGTTTACTTAAATTTATATTTCCATTTCTTCGGCGTTGAGTCCTGTCACTCAACATGTAATGCCTCCAGAATTCGGCAGAAGTGGGAAATGGAGTGTCTTAACACTTGCCGTGTGCGGAATACAGCCTGAAGCTGATCTATTTTTATTTTATTTAATTTACACCTTATTAACAATTCAAAATAATGTAAGTATGTCTAAGACTGGATTTGTAAATGGGACAGTTGTTTCGTAACATTATGCAATAGGACTATGACGGTTAAGGGATTTTTCTTGAGTAAATTATCGCATAAACAAGATATCGTGTCTGTGGTCACGTACCTATATAGTTGTAAACTGACGAGGATATTTTATACTCCGATACCTATCCGTAGATAGCATAATATACATAAATAGCATAATATTCACGTTTTAGTATAGCTTATTAATATAAAAGATAATTCAAAACAGCGTATATCAATAACGTAATATAAAATATTTTTCTGGTATTATTCCATTTTGACGCACACAAGGATAAAATTTCAGTAAATGGTGACTTGAATATACATAGTCCTAAATCTTCCTAAAGGTTTGACAACATCATTGTTATGATTTTGACGTCACATTAAGAAACGTAGTGCAAAAAGTTTATTAAAGTTTTCTACGAACTAAGACTAAGCGCACCATTATAAAGAATTATTACAATAACATATACATAATATACTTCTGCTATTTCGAATTCTGACTAAGTTTGATAATAAATTAAGTAATTAAATGATTAATAAGACAATTGTAACTTGCAAGAAACCATTTAAATAAATCAATTTTAACACAATTGTGTACTATACTAAACTCTGTAACTGTAATATTTTTTCTTGAATACTTTGTAAAAATATCGACATGTTGTATATTAAATACAATTTTTTAAATTTATAATCATCATAAGGGTTTCTATGTCTTTTAAGGAAAAAAGGAGTCCTTATCAGATCACTTTGTTGTCTGTCTATTTGTCTGTCTGTCAAGAGTCTAGAATCTCAAGAACGCATGGAGATATCGAGTTAAAATTCCAACCATATACTCAGATCTACGACCCCATGATTTCCTGAAAAACATATTTCTACATTTACTTAAAAAAAGGATATGGCTATTTATATAGCAAAAAACGCGTATTTCGAAACTATAAAGGGAATCAAAATTAATTGGGTACTTCCGGTTGACCTACAATTATGAAATTTGGTAGCTCGTATCTAAAGACAGTAATAGGTTCAGGAAAAAATCAGAAAATTATACATTTGTGGATAAATCTTTAAAAATAATACCCTTAAAAGGAGGGGAGGCCAGTCGTGGCGCAGCGGCAAAAAGTGTGACTGTAAAACCAACTGGTTGTGGGCTCGATCCCCACTCGAGGAGATGAAATATTTACTTAAATTTATATTTCCATTTCTTCGCTCTCGTGTCGAGGCAACGCGCGGCATTGAGTTCTGCCACTCAACACGCAATGCCTCCAGAATACGGCAGAAAGTGGGGAACGGAGTGTTTAACTTAACACTCTGCCTACCCTGCTGTGTGCGGGATACAGCGTGAAGCTGATTTATTTATTTTATTTTATTTAAAAGGAAGGTAAAATTTGGTATTAAAGCTTGAATTTCAGAAAAAGCTCGAGACCTCCAATTTTTGTACTGTACCCTCGGTGGGCGACTCGCGCTTGTGTTTTTAAAGCCTATTATCTTAGAGCTTTTGACTGTGTGAACCAATTTAAATGATTCTTTTTTATTTGAAAGGTAATGCTTCCCGTGTGGTCCCATTTTCATTTGGTCCATTTCTGACAATGTTGTTCATGAGAAAATCACTTAAGTCATAAATTTGGATTAAGTACAGTTCAATGGATACAAAAGAATAATTAGATGAATAACTCAATATCGAGCGAAGCGATTTGAATGATTCTTTTTAAATTATGTTTAGATGAGGTTCTGATTATGGGATAGGATTTAAATCGGTTTTTTGTCGTTGAAAAGTATTTTATTTTCCTATCAGTAAGTATATAACTTTTAAAATAAATCTAATTAAGCATTTGTCTGTCTTGTAATATTTACTTTTTTATAAAAACCATGTGTTTATTGCCATCATAACTTGCACTAAATACCACAGAATATAACAGAAAAAGACATTCCTATATAACTACTTATTTCACATAAACAATTGGAACGCTCGTAAAATAAATAAATGGCAATTAATACAATTTAGAGCACTCGAATAATTTAGAAAACTATGTTGATATTTAAATAGAGTAATTTACTTTTATATTAAAATAAATCACATTTATTTAAATATTTTTATATTTAGCAAAATTATTCCATAAAACTAAATCACGTTGCCGTTTCCCACAATGAAATCAGACATTTTCCAATTCCACATTAAAACGGATCAAAATATATTAAATCGTTTTATATAATGACTACGTAATTTCCATTACCGTCCGGAAAGCCCTGATCTACATAGTAGCTGAATTCTTTTACCCATGAAAGATATTCCACCCAATATTGCCTTTGCCTTAATATATTGATGTATTCGTAAAACTAAAGCCCATAACTTTTACATTGACGTTGATAAAGTAAACAAAATGTCGCTCTTTTAACTCTTCTATAACGTGGACTTCATTTATTATTATTAGCACACTTCCGTATGGAAATAGCAGGAGTGTGAGAAATACAAATAAACAACATAAATCTTGAGATTCTAGCTGAAGTCTATTTACGCGCGGTGTTAATGACTTCACTCAGATATATTAATAGCAATTTGACATTTGGGTCATTCTATTATGGTTTGTGACGTTTCGCCGTTTTATTTAGGGGCCGAGCTTATAGTGATCAGATTGGTGGTAAAATCAATTTGGGAGCGCTCAGGAGCGATCGCGCCAGGTCGGGTGCTAAATTTAAACGTTTGTTTGTTTTGATATCGTAAGAAAAACAAGTTATAAATGCAGCCATGATGACGATTTTACCAAATAAATCGACTATACGAAACACTAAAAAGAAAAACAAAATCAATAGTTTTGAATTTTGTCAAGAGTAACGCTGTAGATTATATGTATATATTCAAAATATAAATAATAAAAATAAAACGATTAAAAGCCAAGATTTAAATTTTACAAGACTCTCCCGGAATATTTAATTCGTTAATTAGTTAAAAACTGGGAACTGAATGTTAATCTTTCTACTTAAAAAAAACATATACCTGTTATGTATTATTAGGTTTCCAATAAAGATTATATTGTTTTATCAACTAAATTTACATAATGGTGATTTAATTTTTCAACGGTTGTCGCTGTGGTAAATTTTGATAATTGTTTTGACTATTATTCTGATTATTTTAAAGTTCTAGACGTATCGAATTAAGTAATAAATAAAAATTATAAAAATCTGTTAACTCCTTTGATATTTAGAACGACCTATAGGAACATGCATACGTAACGTTTCCTTCGTGTAGTCAGGTAAAAATATAAAATAATATTATTTGTACGTGTTATAATTGATTAATTTTATTATTTTATTTCTAATATAAAGAAATATACGTATGTCTTGACTTATTTTATTTTCCGATCTACCTGATCCTACAATATAAACATTGTATATATTATAGTTTTGATGCCA
Source organism: Heliconius himera (assembly GCA_021202915.1). Lineage (NCBI taxonomy): Eukaryota > Metazoa > Arthropoda > Insecta > Lepidoptera > Nymphalidae > Heliconius > Heliconius himera. The sequence continues at coordinate 635,356 of JAJHJA010000241.1, forward strand.
TCAGATATTTCATTAGAAATAGTTGATTATATTTAAATTGCAGAAAACATGAGTTTTAATTTAACAATTTCATTGACCAAAGGTTATATGTTAGTCGCATGGAAATATCAGGTCAATCAATAGCGTGTTGTACAGAAATGGATAAACTAAGTGGACTAATCCAATTATGATCAATTATTCAGCAACTAAGTGAAGCATAACAAAAAGCCTTGATTTGAACTTTTTACTCGATTTTAAATATCGATTACTTAACTTTTTATAAACTATATTTTTTCTATAAGTTTTAAATTACTTTCGATAAAATATACTTTTAGTTAAAATCTTAGTTAAAATCGTGGTAAATGAGGTATATGTAGGACTTGACCGACTAATATTTTGTATAATCGATGAGCTGTTTAAATATCATGGAATACCCGTAAACTAACGTGACGCAGTTTTTCTTGAAATAATATTTTTTATTGCTTAAAACACAATTGTATATAATTTATGTGTTTGTATGAAATAACAGGTAATTCACCTTAAGAAATTTATGTTGTTTAGTGAGTTATAGTTAAGGACACATTATAATATTATTAGTTTGTTGCGATCTTAAAATCAATCAAAATCTTTGTTAATGCCATATATATGTATGAATTCTTATTTATAAGCAAACTATAAACTAAATAATGTATTTTCTATGTGTAAATCGTAAGAATAATATATGTTAACAAAATCATAGTAATAAATTTGCTGTACGAAAATGTTAGCTTAAGTATACTTAAGCTTACTTTTTCGTACAGCAAATAAACAACTTAGAAAATTTCCTAAATTTGAATTCCATAACAAATATACGCTTTCTGAATAGTGTTAGCATAAGTTACTTATAATGTAGTAATAGGTGTCACTGTAATTACGAGTACGTCATTTGATATTGTTTCCATTATCGATTGTATTAAGTGGCGGTAGTGTGCTGCGTCTTTTCCGGTGGATTTCCAATATAAGCACAAACGACACGGCACTCGTGTTCATTACGTTCTAAGATATTGTCAAGACAACTTGTCATTACAATTCATATTTCAATATTGTGACTACGAGAGTATATGTGTATATAACAAGTGTAAATAAATTTATTGTAAAAGCTGGATTTTGTGTCTGATTTGTTGGTTCGCCTAACAGTTCAGAAGCGGGATTACGAAAGGATATACAAAATTTCCTGCCACGCTCATAAAGTGTAAGTAGACTATATATATATTCTTTTTTTTTTTTTCTTTTCTCTCATTTTTCTTACTCCTTAAAGATTAGCTGAATAATTTGTATGTAAATTGAGTTCTCTATAATTTTTAATTTTTCTATTCTGAATATAAGCGGTTAGCAGAGTGTTGCTATTCTAATTATAGTTTTTAGTTACTCTTATTTCTTTTACAACAAACAACAAACGGATAAATGAAAGATCTTCAATGGAAATTTAATAAATAGTTTTAACAGTTAAAGTTTACTGATGACGATACATAGAAATCTTGTACTTCGAACTTTTCGTTGTGTGGTGATTGATAACCTTTATAACAGCCAGAGTGGTTTTTTTTTATGAAGGGAATTATTGGATAAATTTGAAAGGTTCGATAATTTGAGAATACACTGGATGATGTGCATACCTAAACATTTTCCATTTTATAGTACTTACGTAACGTTTCAGTTTTGAGGGTAGTTGATAAATTTAGAATTTGAGATTGTTTAAGATATACTTTAAAAGAAGTATACAATTGCTTATAGCATCTACGAGTAGATGGTAGACGTGATCGATAGGATATTAGTTCTTCCGACAGAGTATTTACTTACACGGGTGATAATTAAAAGATATTTGACACCATGATATTTCACACGTTTAAAGATATATGACATCCATTGGTCATGAATAATTTCAGTTATCAAGACTTTTTGGAATACTTATTTTGAAATATTTATAATGGGTATATTCAAATTTATTTATTACATATCTGGAATATTTCTTTCGTTGTTTTTGTCATTCTTTGGAAAGCTTTTACATCGTATAGAGGATATTGTATTTCGCTATCTATTGGTTGACTATAAATGATATTAGAATTGTTTTTGTGATGACAATCTTATTAGTGAAGTAACTATTTTGTTGTCTTAAAAACGTCAATATGATTTTGTTTTATCATCATGCGGAATTGTTCTACATATGTTCTTTATGTGTAGTATGTTTAGAATTGACGAATTATCTGAATTGAAATTTGTAAATATTTTCATTGGTTTTTACTTCCGGCTTTGTCACTTTATTGAGAACTGTCGTCTTGTCGTTTCCTATTTCTGTAAGAGTTATAAAGCTATTCTCGTAATGTAATAGTCTCTTTTTGAATGTATTATTTTTGAATTAGATTGTTCTATGGTATACGAATTTATTAACACGTATAATAGACACAAACATAGAAAATATATTCGTAATAGCTATGGGATCTAATATTCCAATGAAATTAAAGTACATGTGTTCTTATCTCAATTTATTAGTATCTCATTTTATTTGTGTTATGACATATGGTAAAAATTCCTTTCTTTTACGGGATAAATATATTGTGATTTGATAATTATTCCTGGTTTTGGATAATTGTTGTTAATGTAGATATTACAGTGTAATTCTCTTTATCCCGTGAGGACCAGCCAGCTTAGGGAACTTTGGTGGCATTCATTATTTGTTCAATTGACTTTCTTTTCCATTTGCTATTTGTTTGTTGTTAACATGATGTCAAAGTATTGGCCCTGTTTCACGTAATTGTAGACAAATCTAGATTTTATTTGTTTATTGGTCCATTATTGTCGATTGAGTGTTTTGATTTGTAATTTTCTCTTGAGCGTTAATATTCTTGGTTATTATTACTTTATAACGATTAAAAGTCGTGTAATTGTAAAGATAAAATATCATTTATGTGCATTTATGGCCAGATTATACAGTGTCGGTTTACTTATTAATTTTTATGAATGTCGAATGTCAAAGTTATTTGAATAGATTTTCAAATTCATAAATTTGAAGGAATTTTATGTTAATGTAATTAGGTTGATAAAAAAGTTATTATGATGTGTGCAAGTCTAAGCTTATATTGTTTGAGTTTCAGGAACATGGAAAATAATATTGCCCGAGGATAGGGCTTGAGATTGAATGATGCCCGAGGATAGGGCTTGAGATTGAATGATGCCCGAGGATAGGGCTTGAGAATGAATGATGCCCGAGGATAGGGTTTGGGATGATGATGCCCGAGGATAGGGTTTATGGGGCGGATGGTGCCCGAGGATAGGGTTTGGGGTTGAGTGATGCCCGAGGATAGGGTTTAGGGATGATGATGCCCGAGGAAAGGGTTTGAGGATGGATGCCACCCGAGGTTAAGGAGTTAAGCATTCATCCTTCATCATTCGTCCCTCGTCATTCATCCCTCATCATTCGTCCCTCATCATTCGTCCCATATCATTCGTCTTTAATCATTTTAATCGTACCCGAGGTTAAGGGTGATGGATGGATTATACACGAGGTTAAGGGTGATGGATGGATTATACCCGAGGTTAAGGGTAATGGATGGATTATACCCGAGGTTAAGGGTGATGGATGGATTATATTTCAGGTTAAGGATAATGGATGGATTGTACCCGAGGTTAAGGGTGATGGATGGATTATATTTCAGGTTAAGGATAATGGATGGATGATATCCGAGGTTAAGGGCAATGGATAGATAACATTTCAGGTTAAGGATAATGGATGAATGTTACCCGTGGTTAATGATAATGGATGGATAATACCAGAGGTTAAGGGTAATGGATGTTTGCATCCATACTCGAGTTTAAGGATAAAGGGAGCTTAAGAATCAGGTTAGTGAAGTCATTTTTGAGCTCATTAAAGAAAAGGATGAATAAGAATTGATTGATTTTTCGAAATTTGAATTGATATTAAAGTTTTTCTTTTAACTTGTTGTAATTGACCGGAATGGAATAAATTCATAGCGAGTCGTTCCCAAACGAGAATGGTTATAGTCATTTTAACAAATATTAGTATAAATGTGTTTACGATGAGACACGAACCAAAATTCTTATAAAATAAAACTTTTAAATCGGTGGGAAATAATGGCTATTGGTTGGTAAATGGTGGAAATGATCACGGTGTAGCAATAGATACAAATAGAGACATACGTAGGTAGGTAGGTAGGTGGCTTGGGTTATGAATCCTAAAAAAATGTTTGAAATATTTTTGATCTGAAAATAAAAAAAAAACATATATAAAGGGGAAAATAATGATAATGGTAACTATAAAAAAATACAATGATAATACAATAGCTGAATGAAGTGAATCGAATTCAAATTATTATTTTTATTTTTGTAGCAAAATTACAAAAAAAATGTCTAGTGAATCTATGGTGTAAGTCTTACCATTGGATCAGAAATATATTTAGATTTATTTTGGCTGAGAAGAGCCGGCAAAATAGTCAAGAAAACAGTATTTGAAGATAAAATTTACAATAAAAGTACAATAATCGTTACTTTCCAGTTTTAACATCGACATCCTTTAAGTCCATATATTAATATCGTTATAGTAATATAGGATACAAGCTTTGCCTAGTAATTGAAAATTGGCTGTGGAATTTTATAATGCATACGAACATGGAAATTTAGTATAATGTATGATATGTTATATCATATCAACTTGTTGTTATTTGTTTGTTTTTGTATATTATTAATTTCTTGTTTATTACAAGTAGACTTTCAAATTATTAGATTACGCGTACAGCTGACATTTGTTAAGCAAAGTAGAAGTAAACCTTAAAATAATCTGAATTAAAAAAAAAAATAACCTAAAAAACCAATCAAATTCGACACGATTTTCCCCACCAACCTCCTTATGTTGATTCAGAAGACGAATTTTCCGCAGATTTAGTGTATTGTTGATCGGGATGTTTCATATTAATTTTAGCTTGATATTTCCATGTCTTCTTTAGACAATTAGTCCTGAGAGACAGACAGACAGACAAACGTACGTAAGGACAGGACTTAATGCATAAACGTTTGCAGATATTAAGCACTTATTATTTTTTACATGTGACTGGCAACGGCTGTACGTAAGAGCTGATGGTCAATCTTCGCGTCATATCATTGAAGAGACCTTTGTCCAGTAATGGACGAGGACAGGCTAATAATCATGGTTGTGTTGAGGATCATGGTTATGAGGACCATGGTGATGATATGGATCGTGGTGATGATGAGGATCATTGTGATGATGAGGATCATTGTGATGATGAGGATCATGGTGAGGATGGAGATTATAGGGGTGAAGATGGCAGTCATTATGGTTGTGATAATGTGGTTTGAATATGGGAGTAATGAGGCGAGCGGTGTCACGTTCTGTTTATTGTATTTGATTGATCATGGCTACACACATTGTGTGTTGAATATTTTTTCAAATGAGCTGCTTTTATATGTAAGATTTGTACAATGTATAAAGTAAACGTGTCATTAATTATTAGGTGTGGTTGAGTTGAGGATAACCTTGATAATATATATGTATGTAACTATATGTAACTATATACAGTCATGTTGGTGCTATTTAGCAGTACTTTTTATATGTAAGTTTATAAAGTATATGAAAGTTAATGAATGAGGCCAGTCGTGGCGCAGGGGCACAAAGTGTGACTGTAAAACCGACTGGTTGTGGGTTCGATCCCCACTCGAGGAGATGAAATATTTACTTAAATTTATATTTCCATTTCTTCGCTCTGGTGTTGGTCGAAGCTAAGCGCGGCGTTGAGCTCTGCCACTCGACACGCAATGCCTCTAGAATTCGGCAGAAATTGGGGAACGGGGAACTCTCTGCCTACCCTGCAGTGTATGGGATACAGCGTGAAACCGATTTATTTATTTTAAGTTAATGAATCTGCTTAGTTTACGAATTGAAATGTCATTAATAATAACGTGCTCTTTTAATGTACTAAAATAAGTGTTCGATATTAAATAAGAATTTTCCATGTAACGTTGTTAGTGTTGTTTAGCCAAATTCTTGTGAAAAAAATAATAATATGTAATAATTAAATTATAACATGAATGTATATGGCTATGAATGTATACTGATGGCTCATTGTGTTAATGAGAATTATTGAATTATATAAATCTACATAATTATATATTATCGAATATACGTAATTATATAATTGTTGTATAAATCTAAAATCAAAAAACTAAAAATGTGTAAGTACAAAAAAAAAATGTTTGCAATGTAAAATATAATTTCTAAATATTTTGTATAATCAATTTAATTGCGTAATGAATTCAGTGTAGTTAACATTTACTTTATTTAATTTTAGTTAAGGAATAACAGGACTCTTTTACAAACATCACATGAGTCTAGTTATATGTAATAATTATTTTGATTTAAAGAAAATTACGAATTAAAAAAATGTATTTCAAATTGTATAATTTACATATTATGACATGTGAATATATCTAATTTAATAGTTTTTGTAAATATCCTAACTTGTGCTAAAAATATAATTGTTATGTAACTGTTGGCACAAAACTAAAGCTATTTAAATTAGGACATTTAAAAATTGTGAACTATTCTTAAATCGCGAAGGGACTCGCGATTAGCAGGATGGCCGAGCTGTTAGCATAAGTTACTTATAATGTAGTAATAGGTGTCACTGTAATTACGAGTACGTCATTTGATATTGTTTCCATTATCGATTGTATTAAGTGGCGGTAGTGTGCTGCGTCTTTTCCGGTGGATTTCCAATATAAGCACAAACGACACGGCACTCGTGTTCATTACGTTCTAAGATATTGTCAAGACAACTTGTCATTACAATTCATATTTCAATATTGTGACTACGAGAGTATATGTGTATATAACAAGTGTAAATAAATTTATTGTAAAAGCTGGATTTTGTGTCTGATTTGTTGGTTCGCCTAACAATAGACACATAGCTCAGTATAGGTACACTAAATAAATCATCTGTATCCCGCACACTGCAGGGTAGGCAGAGGGAACTAGTGTTAACACATTCCGTTCCCCTCTTTCTGCCGAATTCTGGAGGCATTGCGTGTTGAGTGGCAGAACTCAACGCCGCGCTACAGGCGCCGTGCTTTAGGAACACTAAAGGGAGATATATTCTAAACAAATTAATGTTTAATCTCAAATTCGACCTTCACGTAAAACAAAAATAGTTTCCATTACACAGACTCGCTAAACAACAGAATTAACCCATGTTTATTGTACGCAATAGCTAGGAACATTTTTTTGCTGATACATGTAGAAAACTTTATTGTAACACTCATAATAAAGAGTGAGGTCAATCGTGGCGCAGGAGCACAAGCGTGTGACTGTAAACGACATAGATTGTGGCTTCGATTCCCACTGGAGGAAACTAAATATTTAATATTTTCATTTTTTTTCGCTCTGGTGTCGAGGCAAAGCGACAAAGTGCCTCCAGTATTCGATGAAAAATGAGGAGCGGAGTGTCTTAACACCAGATTCCCTCTGCCTACCCTGTGCTACATGCGGGATACAGCGTGCAGCTCAAAACAAATAATAATATAGCAATGTAATGGTTTAAATAGCATACATTTGTAAATAAATTTTATCAAAGTACCTCGTAAATATATGTTATAAATAAAACCTATCTATATATATTTGGCACCAATAGCCACACGCCACCAGGTCTATGCCCCGATCAACGCTTGTTTTTCATTGAAACTGTTAACAACCACATTTTATGGCACATCAAAAATGTGAGCTGTGATTTAGTGAGAGTTTTAGCGACCCGATACAACTCGCCAGTTCCGTCGCCAGTTTCTCTGATTCGGATGACTGTGCGTTGTCTTTTAACCTCAATTAGTAATAAGTATAAAAAATATTATTTGCTAAATCCGCAAGCTGAATTTTGTTATAAATATTTAAGGAAATATACATGTGTGTGGTCCCAATTACATATTAGTTTACATGTGTGTTTACTGATAGTCTTTTATAATACACAAATATCTTAATCTTAATCAGCTTCACGCTGTATCCTGTACACAGCAGGGTAGGCAGAGGGAACCTGTGTTAAGACACTCTGTTCCCCACTTTCTGCCGAATTCTGGAGGTATTGCGTGTTGAGTGGGAGAACTCAATGCCGCGCTTTTCCTCGACACCAGAGCGAAGAAATGGAAATATAAATTTAAATAAATATTTCATCTCCTCGAGTGGGGATCGAACTCACAACCAGTCGGTTTTACAGTCACTCTTCGTGCCGTGTATAAAATAGTTCTGTAAATATTTTTTATTCAATATTTCCCCTTTAGTATATGCATAAAAATACTTTATGTTTAGTTTAGTTTATTCAAATTATGGTTTAAAATAATTTCAATCCAAAGGAACACAAATTAAAAATAATAAAATAAGACTTCATTGCTATATTGTGTATAAAACGCACTAATTCACAGCAAAATAGCGTCATGCGACGCGCTCTGATTCCTTAACATAAAGAAGGTTTTTTCTAGTAAAAACACAGAAAACTATGGTTTTAAATATTTAACAAAATTATTTTACTAGTATAACATATGTTATGACATTTAATAGGTATTAAAGATCAATCAGTAAAACAAAGCTAAAGTTTTAGCTGGCACCGTGATAAGAAAGGTATAAATCAATTCTCTTCACGTCACGGATTCAAATTATCTGATAATGAAGTCAGAGAATGGAGAAATTTTATGAAACGCAAACTCTTAATAAGTTATTGAAATGTCTTGATTTAAGAACGCAAAATGGGACACCATTTTTTATTAAATTCCCTTAGTTACGCCCTGAAAATTTACAACGTCATTTACGCAAGGCAAGCCTTTAAAAGCTGTAAAGCTATTCCAGCCATATTATACAAAAAACACCTAGTGTAATATCTTTTGCCACTTCAGTAATTTTTTTTAACTTTAGTGTGGACCTAAAGATGAACTTAGTTATTCTACATTTTCTGTATTGAAATTTTATTTATTCAATTAAATGTGACCATCGTGGCGTAGACTGAAAACAATGTGGTTGTGGGTTCGATTTCCACTTGAAAAAAAGACGACCGCCATAAAAAAATTAATACATATATTAAGTTTATTACAATTCATTCTTACATCAAGCATACAGTCAAAATTTTTATTTTTACATATTTTTATATTCTAACTCGATTCTTGTAGCTTGCGGTTCTCACTAATCAATACATAAACCACAAATCACAGTTATGTCTGTCATCATAATTTATGGATAAAGATTCTCTCACTATGCAAGCTTTAAACAGTTAAATAAATATTTTTATATTTACTTTTTAAACTAATAATATATGTACCCAATTAATTAATATATTGTAAGTAGGTATTACAACAGTGTATTAATACTACGTTTTCTCTTTCTATCCTGCTGTGTGCGGGATACAGCGTGAAGATGATTTTTTTTATTGCACAGTGTTTGGAAGTACAATTTGATTTGTTAAGAGAGAAGCTTCATTTATAAAGATAATTTGCCTCAATTTAAAATTATTGGCATAATTAGATCATAAGTCGTATACTTGTGACGTCATGGTAATTCTTGTAAGACGAAGTAGGCGTTTAAATAAATTGTTATGTTATATATATGGCACAAACGTGTGGCTGTAAACGGGACAGGTTGTGGTTTCGATTCCCACTCGAGGGTGAAATATTTAATATTTTTATTTCTTCGCTCTGGTGTCGAGGCAAAGCGCGGTGTCGAGTTCCGGCACTCTACAAGCAATGCTTTCAAAATTCGGCTGAAAGTGGGGAATTGAGTGCCTTATTACAAGGCTTTCTCTGCTTATTTTGCTACATACGAGATACAGCGTGAATACTAAACAAAAATTAAAATAATACATTATTTCATAGCAAATCAGTGTAAAAGCTATGTGATTATCACATATCACTGTTTTGATGTTTCGACTAAATAATCCGTAATATGGTTAATGGATCAATAAACTAGAACTGTAGGTTTATAAATTTGATATCGCAAATATGTATATGTATATTATTTAAATTAATTCATAAAATTTTAGAGTTCTGTACACTAAGGGTAAAATGGGACGTACTAAGTACCGCTGCCCCCTCGTCCGTCTGTCACCAAGTTGTATCTCATGAACTAAAAAAAATCACAGATAATATATTTCTGTTAAAACAAAAAAATAATAAAATAAATATTTAAGGTTGCTCTCATATAATAAACGTGATTTTTTTGCTGTTTTTTAGATACATACAGAACACTTAGTGCGCGAGTGGAGTCGAGATATACTTAGTTGCTTTAGAATTATTCTGTATAGTAATAATTTTATCTAAGCGGTATAAAAATGCTTTGATGCACTACATGAAATTTTGTACCGTTTACATTTTCAAAATGGCATTGCAAGATAATGAAATGTTGATCAATTGAATGATACAATAGATACAAGTGGGTCTAATACAAGCATATAAAAAGATAGACCTTCGAAAACAATATAAAAAATAATTATACATTGCAAATACATATCATGTTCAATATTAAATTTCTATTAGTTATAGTTCAAACTGTAGGTACCGTCAATAAAGCAGATGTTCCGTATTAAACGCTGCTTTAATTTATTATCGGCGGCGCGAGTCTTACACCAATCAGTTATACACAAGTATCTTCAGCCTCTGACACTTTTAAAGAGAATTCATATCGACACCAATTGGAGGTGTAAGATGCATCATAATATTCTCAGTTCCCAAACCTCGTATGTTCTTTATTTTCTAATTTCATTGTTTAAAATTTATGTATTTACTAAATTTATGTAGATAAGTAACAAAAAATATTTTTTCTGTTAGGCGTAGGCTGTTTTATATGAAAAGAGATTGTGAAGATGTTCTCTATTTAAAAAGCTAACACTTAAATAAGAATATATCCTTTTATCATATTTATTTTCAAGTTTTTTCAAAATTTTTACAGCATCACGTTGCATCCCGTACATATCAGGGTAGGCAGAGGGAACCTGGGAAACTAACTACCCCATTAAGACATTCCGTTCCCAAATTTCCGCAGAGTTTTTTAAGACATTACGTTTTGAATAGTGGCTCGACGACGCAATTTGCCTCGTTAATAATAAAAACATTAAATACATACACCACTTCCCGAGTGGGAAACGCACGTTTGTATCCCTGCACCACAACAGCCTCATATTTATTTATATATTTTCATAATAAAAAAATGCATTATTATTAATACTTACGTTTTTCTTCAAAACATTATTATACAACAATTTTTGTCCAATATTATTCAGTTATCTACTTTTTGACGGCTTTGAATTTATTAAAATTATATAATCATATATATTTAAATATTATTCATTTTTTTTAATAATCACGGTAATGACCTCGTTAGAAATATGTTGCATACCTTGTTTGTGACATTAAAATACAATAGATTATACTTAAAGCAAGGCTGTTGTGGCGCAGTGAGATAGTATCTAACAACAGTCAAACGTAATTGTTGTGGGTTCAATAAGCAATTTTTCGAAAATTGAACGGAAATTGAGTGTCGTAACTCTTAGTCGGCTAAGCGAGAAAAGCGGAAAGTCGAAACTACTATAGTTAACAATAACGATACAGTAACAGGAAATACTTTAAAAAATAGTATTTTAAGTCCCAATTTTTTAGGTATGTACCTATCTCGATAAATATTAGGGCTAACTGTACACAAAGGTACAATAAGGTTTGGTTAGTTTTTCTTTACTAGTAATTAAAATTACTTTTATAAGTTTTCCAGAGTGAAACAAGTGAACTTACGGGGTCATGACTTCCAGCCACGCACTAGATTGCGACCAAGTCAGACAGACATTATCAGACGATCAGAGTTTTTACTAATATGTTAAAAATCAGCTTCACGTTGTAACCCGCACACAGCAGGGTAGGCAGAACGAACCTAGTGTTAAGACACTTCGGTCTCCAATTTCTACAGAATTCTGGAGGCATTGCATGTTGAGTGACGGAACTCAACCTCGCGCTTTGCCTCGACACTAGAGCGAAGAAATGAAAATATAAATTTAAATAAATATTTAATTTCCTCGAGTGAGGATCGAACCCACAACAAGTCACGCTTACATTCACACACTTGTGCCCATGCCCCACGACTCAAGTTGGCCTCAAGTTTTCACTAATAAACAGAGTAATTTGGGAATATCCTAGAAACACCTTTGCGTGCTTACGTCGCAATCTTTCTCTCTCTCTCTCTCTCTCACACACACCCACACACACACTATTTTAAACAATATAATATAAATCCTTATCCAATTAAATAAGTAAAATTAAATAATAATTGTGTTATTAGATTATATTTGTTTATCATCATCCTCGTGAAAAACAGTTTTAAATAATATATAAAGATATCTTGGAGCATTACCATTTTTGTTGTTGGTTTGGGTGTTTTGTAGAATAAATAGTTATTTGTGGTGTTAGTGTGGAGACTTCTATATTTTTATATTTAAGAAGATAGAAGTTATATAATCAGGAAATAACATAAGCAATTTTTAAACCGACTTCAAATAGGAAGGTTAATTTCATTTATTTGTATGTGGTGTGGTATCGTTTAAATTGGAACAGATTCGAAGTATAATATGTTTGCTTGTTTTTGTAAGTGTATGCAGATATGTTTGTACATTTGTTTACAAATGTCTTGGAAACTAAAATTCGTGTCGAGATTATCTTATTTGATTTAAACCATATGCTGTAGGCAAACGGAACTATTGTTATAATTTATAGGAACAAAAAAGAATATATTTCTTTTTTGTTCGTATAAGTATAATAATATAACACAAAAACTACTGCAATATAAATATATCCATACATTTTTTTGTATTCATTTTATGTACTACGAAAAAAATCTAACTTAAGTCCTCGGTATACAGAACATACTATTAGAATGAGTCGTTTTAATAAAATGTCTGTAATTATTAGATTATTTTCCATATATTTTCTAATTTTATAGACAATTTCCTACTAATTTACCACAATAAAGATATCATTTGATAACACAATAACTTACAAAGTCATTACACATTGTAAGTATCTGTGATACTTTTACGACTTAATAGACCTATAAAATGAATATATAACAAAAATATGATAGCGTAATAATACGTAAAACCCGAATAACATTACATATTCTAGAAATAAACATCTAAATCCCATTGTTTGCACAGATCATTGAGGAAATTACAAGGATTCACTTGCGTCACATAATACTAAAGAGATTTGTATACTATAGAACGCAGACTCGAATCACCTGCCAGCTAAGAGATGGGTACACTTTACACTATGACTAAAATATGCCTCATTTTTGTTTCTGAATGTAATGCTTACCTTAAATAAAATCTTTATTACCAAATATACAATTACTCACCCTATCATATTTTAACTCATAACTTATATGTAGTTACTCATAGCATAATTGTAAAAGGATTTTATTGAAAATGTATTGTACTCTTATGTATATATATTTTTTTCAGCTTCACAGTGTATTCCGCATATACCCAAGTAGGCAGAAAGAATCTATTGTTAAGACAGTCCGTTTTCCACTTTCCGTTGAATTTTCGAGGCATTGCGTGTGAGAGTGGCGGAACTTAACTCGTCATGCTATGCTTTGTTACCAGAGCGAGGGATTATTTATTCCTCCAAGTGCCAACCGAACCCACAACCGTCGCGTTAACGGTCACCCGAATGCGCCACTGCGCCACGATGTCCTCTATTATTTATATTTATAAAATATTAAATATATTCATTTTATAAATTAATAATGTGATAACAGGTGGATTATTCCAACTTTTACACTAAAAGTAATCAAGTGACTAGTTCAAGTAGCCTGTACCTGAATGATTTTTATATTAATATTAATAGTTTTAAATAAGCGTGTAGTTTTAAATTTTAGATTTGACAGTGAGCCCAAGCACCTAATAAGTAATAACTGAAGTGTAAGCTGTGACAACCGGAGCGACATTTTCTTTGATGCCTCCCAGACGGTGTTCACGAATAATTGAACCGGCTAGATTGTCACTTACCTCCTAACAAGCAGCCAATGAGGTGATTTACTGCTGAAAGAACTTTATAATTTGAGGCAATTATCGTCGGAAACAATCATTAAAAAATAAATTATGCAACTACGTAGTCAATTTGTCTTTATCATGTTTTCCAATTTGCCAGTGTCATATAAAAATAATTCATCATCATCATCATCATCATCATCAGCCTGTCCTAGTCCACTGCTGGACATAGGCCTCTCCAATGGCACGCCACTGAGCTCTATCTTGAGCTCTTCGCATCCAGCCGATGCCAGCCACTTTGCGAATATAAAAATAATTACAAGAGAAAAAACAACGAGCTAATACTATGCAAATGGTGTTATCGAAAATGCTTATTTATATACTAATATTATTGGATATATTAATATTATATCATAATATAAAAAAAAACATAAGGCCTTGGTTTTTATATATTTTTAATTATATATGTCTGCTATATATTTACAAGTTTTTGGATTCCAAAACATACACTTCATGCCTAATTTGTAGGGTACCGTAAAGTGCAGCCCTTAGGATTTACCGTAAACAACGAATATTACGTCAGTGCGGTGCAACTTGCATTGTAAGGAAGAACAAAAAACCGATCACGTGTGTGTGACTGTAGAATTGTTATTGCAATCATGAATGAAACGCGTGTATTAATTCACATCATTAACTTTCTTTTTTTATTCTCCAATATTTCTTAACAAATATACATAAATTTTGTGTATTACTAGCAATAATTGCGGCGTTGAGTTCTGCCACTCAACACGCAATGTCCCAGAATTCGGCAGAAAGTGAGGAACGGAGTGTCTTAATACTAGGTTACCTCTGCCTACCCTGTGGTTTGCGGGATACAGCGTGAAGCTGATTTGTTTATTTTATTTACTAGCAATAATACATTTTTTAATAAATAAGTATTCTGTAATATCAAATATTTTACCGTCACGCTGCTATAGCCGTGAGCCGTTACTCTCGACAAAAGGCGTCATTACTTCAGACGTATTGGCAACACTACTCAAATAAACGTACTCTTCTTTTTAATCTTATTGATTTAGATAATCATCTGGTTACATTAAGTTAAAACGAATCGCGAAATAATGAAGGACACGTCGCCTGAGACCGAGGCCAGCAAGTTGGCATTCGTCAGAGCGAGAAATCGAAAACAACTGAATAAATGACCAGATCTAACTGGTTCCAACTGCTTTATATTAGATACTTCTTTTCAAATTCAATGGTAGAGTGAAAAAATATAAAACCCTAGCTCGTGACCCTTGTAGCGTTTGGATTTAGTTCGTTGTATTGTTCATATTGTGAAAGGTTTATACATGTCTCAAGTCTTTGTGAGAAGTAGATATTGCAATTCATATAAGATTACAGTCCCTGTGTAGTAAGAGTGTCAAGGTACATGAGTACCAGTAACGCTAGTTTAATATTAAGATAGTGCCTCTTTCAACTTTTTAAATAGTTTTTTAAAGGTAGTTTAAAAAAATAGATTCTGTAAATTAAATCACCGTCAAGATTGTGATGGAGGTGATAGTACCTACGTATTTTAATATATTTAACGTTGTTTAATAAGAATCGGAATCTAGAAACACCCATTCATGATACTGGTGACCCTGGGTGTTTGGTAGTGAGGCGGAACTACAATCACTCTTCTCAACAAATTCTTTGAAATTATATAGTTTCAATGACTTGTCTTAACGACTGTAGTTCACATTTTGTTTGGTTATTAATACTTTGTGTAATATTAAGCTTAAGCATTTATAAGAACATCATTGATTTATTTGTTTGTTATTTAAAATCAATATAATTTCAGGTAGATACTATTTAATTATTAATTTTGAAACATATTTTGCTAGTTATAAAGGAAAGTTAGAAATAATTCAATTCCTTAAAAAACATTGATATTTTAAGGATGAACTTAAGATTAGTTAGAGTATGTTTTTTTGTTATTAGAAATTTAATAATATTATCTCACCTGCGCCGCACGAATTTTTCCAAAAGTCGTAGAACTTGCTACAAGAACACATTTTAATCGAAAAGTCACTTAAGACAAATTTATTTTTAAACTTCACTTCTAAAGTTTCGTAATTTTTCATATGATGCGATTGAGTTGGCGTTCACCGGAAAAACTTCTCACGTCTGGTAAACAGTGTCAATACAAACAAGTCAAAGCAGAGGCTGAGATCGCGGCCGCCTCAGTACCGTTGGAGAGTAGAAAGCTGGGAGTGGGTACTCGCTTTTCTGGGCAGTCATCGTACTAGAGGTACGTCGATCCGGACGGAGGCGATCGGCGGCAGTATTCGCGCGTGCTCGGGCTCGGGGAAGCGCGGCGCGACGTGCGACCGATGCGGGCGCCCTCCTGCGACTGCCGCGCGGACGAGCCCGCCAAGCGCCAACTTCCATGGCGCGACGGTTCAATCGGATAGCTGTACCAAACTTAGGCGAAATAAACAAATTTTGCTTCGTGATGAGATTGTTACCGTTCAGGAAACCGACGGAGATATATTTAATCGAATATTTAATATGCGTAAAATTAGAAATTTGATGTTCATTTCAGCACTAGTTGTTATGTATATGATATCTGTTATTGTAAAATAGCAATTAATACAATAATAATGTAAAAATTTAGTGGATTCATTAAATTAGTTGTTTATTGTAGTTATTCTCGAAAATAGTCTCATATAAAAGAGTTCAACGACTTATGCCACATGACATTGACTATATTATTGTCGCGTCAAAATTGTTATCGTTAAATTTACCTTTTTACAGCGGAGTTTTTAAACACACTGGAACTGGTTTCGCAAGGGATTGTGCAAAAGTTTGAGTTCAGGGGTGATCGGATCTTGTAACATGTTGAACCTTTACAACGTAATACGCATAGCTGTGGACTAAAAGACGTCTTGTACGCACAGGTAATACCTCGTATGATACAATTAGTATGAGGAAGCCATACAAGTTGAAGCAGACCTAGGGGGTAAAAGAGGATATTTATTATCGGTTATAGTTTTTATCGGTACTCAGTTGAAGAAATATTTATAGTTACGACTATTTTCTGACTCTTCTACCGTCGTAACGTAAATAATAAGATAATTATAGACATATATGTATATATTTATATATATATTAAACCACGTTATACGTATATATTTATATGCATATGATACGAAGGTGTTGATACTAGAATATAATACATATAAAACGTAATTTTTAAGCACAATATTTTACTGCAACTAACTACTACAATTTGTCAGAAATTACTCAATACCTTATTGTGTAATTTCTGACAAATTAAATAATAGTCCAAGATCCCAAGGTACCCAGACCTACGTCATTTTAACAAAGCCGACTATTTCAAGACCCCTTAAAGAACCCAGACCAATCCGATGGCTCAATTATCCTCCCAGACAGAGTTGTACCTTTAGTTGGTGCTACCTCTGAAATATCTTCACTTTCAAGTTAGTAAGTACACATACAGTCTTAACCATATATTAGACTATCCTCAAAATTTCAGCTTTACTAAAATGACCTAGATCGGGGGCATTGGTATCTCAGTCTATAATATCTTGACGACCGTCATATTACTTATCTAAGTTTCATATCTTATTACTTATATATTTAAAAACTAAAATCGTTAATCTATGGTTAATAGGTTTTTAATATCGTACAATAATTACAAAAATGCTGAGCAACGAAATATATGTAATGTAATATATTTATTGAATGTAATGTAATATATTTAAGCATTTGCATTCCTAGTGGAATCTATAGGACATGCAGGAAGAAATCCTACAAATGAAGGCTGGTTTAAACCATATGGTTTAATATTCTAAACCACCGTAATTTGATAGGTTTGGAACAAGCCGTTTACAACACGAGCTTAGATAGTATAAGCATGTTATTTTACAGTATCTTTGGCTATGGACGTGATGGTAGAGGGTTTGCTTAGTTGTAGGTTTAAGTCCAACGAGGCTTAATTATAGTTAATTATTAAAATATAAGAATAAATGTGTAGCTAAAAATTGGTACGTATTTAAAATTATAAGAGGGTATTGTCATCAATATAATGAAGAAAGAATATATATTTTTTTTCAACATTTTTAAAGTGTTAATCCACACTTAGGAAAGTTAGGAAAGGAAAGTTTTCTAAATAAGTATTTTAGAATATAAATTAATTATGATAATTGACGTCGAAGTCTTTTTAAAATATTATATTTTTTCAACTCGTACGTACATCTTCTACATTTTTTGAAATAGAAAGAGTGTATTATTGCTCAGTTTCCCTTTTTTTTCTCATTTTAGAATCTGCATATATCATTTGCTTTATCTTAACAGACCGACAAAGTTAAAACTATTTTATAACTATTCCACGGCCATTGCGTGGTCTTGAATACTAAAAATATTGTTTAATTATAATATTTTTGATTAAAAATAAATATTAAATAAATTTCGACAATCCAATCACGGAAATAATTGCTACTCTCCGTCGTAAGTAAGTGTTTAGTTGTATATTTGATAATATTTATGAAATATACCTTATATATTATTATAAAAATAACAAAAGAATATATTAATAAGCGGCAGTAAAGGCAATTAAATAAATATACTTTAGCGTAATATTATCATGAAATATCAATTTATGCGTATTATTAACTGCTAACTAAACAGCATTTGCGGAAATATTGAAGGCTTACAAATAAAAATAGATTGAAATCGTCGATCATAAAAAAAAACTTATGGTAAACAGTGCTACGAGCGGCTACTACGTATGTAACACAAGGCCGTTTGGCATAGTTTACAATTATAATACGATCGCTTATAGAAATCGGGAAGCGTTTAACTTGTCTGTGACGTGTTTGTGTGATAAACGCCTACCATACGTTTCCTTAAGTATTTTGCTTCGCAATTATCAAACAAGAGGCCTTCATGGCGCAGGGGCACAGGTGCATTTGTAAACGCGGCAGTTGTGGGTACGATTCCCAATCAAGGAAATGAAATATTTAATATTTTTAATTATTCACTCTGGCAACAAAGTAAAAGCGTGTTGTTCCGCCTACTCTGCTATGTGCGGGATACAACGTGAAGCTAAAAATTATTTAAAAAAATCAAATCATTTGTATTTATTGTGTACTAGCACTGCGATGTATATTATGATCTCACTTATGTATACTTAAATAATTAAATAGTAAATACGTATATTACTTTATTATTATATATTTTTAATGACTTACTTTTAGGACAGGTGTGTCCTTACTCCGCCTGGGTTGGTATTGTTTTAAAATTATTTTTATATTGATTTATTATTATATATTTTTTTATTTTTAATTTTATTGTTCGTTCCTTGATCGATGATTCGTTCGTTGATTGGTTGCTGACGAAATTGAGATTTTTTTATTAGAAATATTTTACACGTTCGTAAATTATCCGCAGGAACAATCCACAATGATTTACCAAGTTGTTTTGATTTACAAAGAGAGGGATTATATTAGGAGCTTTATTTGTTTTTAGAAATAAGAGACACTTCGTATGCGAATGAGATTTTCAATGTATATAGAAAATATGAAAATATCAATAAAACTTCATAAACAAACGTTCCTCAGTTTATTTTTCATTGTAAAGGCAATCTTTAACATTATTTAAAAATGTGCCCTTGGCTTTTATTTGCTTCGTTTGTATGTACGTCTGTAACGGAAACTTAAAACATGATTTTGACCGACTTTAAAACATCTGAATAAATTGAAATTTTGCATACTTATCAAGGACCGATGACGTAGTAATACGAAAAGAAACCGGTCAAATACGAGTCAGAATCGCCTTCCGGGGTATAAAATATAATAAAGAATAATAAATATAATAAAGTATAAGAATACTTAAAGGCCAGGCGTAGCGCAGGGGCACAAAGTGTGACTGTCAATGCGACTGGTTGTGGGTTCGATCCCCACACGAGGAGATGAAATATTTACTTAAATTTATATTTCCGTTTCTTCGCTTTGGCGTCCAAGCAAAGCGCGGCGTTGAGTGCGGTCTCCCAATACGAAATATCTCCAAAATTCGGCGGAAAGTGGGGAACGGAAAGTTTTTAACGCTAGGTGCCCTCTCTTTATTATCATTATGTATTTTAATTAGCTAAACTGGAGTTGACGAGGATATTTATTTTAGAAAAAAAAAATTGGTCGATATAAAAAAATATAAAGTATTCTATGATACTTATTTAGAAAACGTATAAAAATTTGATCGCAGCGTCATATCTAAAAATTCTACAGTTTTTAACTTCTTTACTATTTCACAGTGCTTAGTCCAACTATTGTGCCACACAATCGTAGCATCATATGTAGAAAAATATATAAGTTAAAGGTGCAATATCAACGTTAGTAGCAGTAGTCAAATGTTCAAAGCTCCCCCCTTCCGGGTAGCTTTGAACATATATGGGGCAGTTTTGAACTATCATCGAATTCAATGAAATTAAAGGCTTACCAAACCTTTAAGTAACTTTATTAACAAACTTAACATTAGAACGATGGAGATCAAATATCAGTACCATGTTAACTTAAAAAAATAATATACCTAGTTTAATATTGCGATTGTACTAGAACTATTGTTAAATAACTTTAACATTATTACTAGACTTTAAAAACGAACAAACAAAAAAGTAGCTATGGCTTCCTAGAAGTAATTAACATTAAAAAATTAAATTAAATTAGCCTCACGCTGTATCCCGCACACAGCAGGGTAGGCAGAGGGAACCTAGTGTTAAGACACTCCGTTCCCCACTTTCTGCGGATTCTGGAGCATTGCGTGTTGAGTGGCAGAACTCAACTAAATAAGTATAAATATAATAAATTTAAGTAAATATTTCATCTCCTTGAGTGAAGATCGAACCCACAACAGTCGGTTTTACAGTCACACTTCGTGCCGCTGCGCCATGACTGGCCTCAAATCTAGTCTACGTAAGACTTTTGAAAAACTAACGTAGCACTTGTCCTCTTTCTCAGGAAAGAAAAAAAATATACAAGCTACTTTTTTACTATTCACAGATGATGAGATATTTGCTAAAACGAGGTCTCCAATATTTATTAAGTTGTAGTCTAATTCCACTTCGTGGTCTTCATGACGCACAGATTTCAGTATCTTCATTCTCTTCATAGTAAATTGTCACTTCCTCTTCTGATTCGTTTTTTTTTCAAGTAAAACTTTAAAAATTGTAGTGATTTCTAGTTTATTGCATGATATATGAAACATTCTAACTAAAAGAGGAAAAAATAAAACCATATACCTTGAATTGGATCCCTGCGATCCTTACGCGTTTATTTAAAAATGCATAAAATTTTACTCAAAATCAAACACTCTCGTAACTCAACAACTGGTTGTCATATATCAGCGGTGACAAGTGACACGTGTGCAGATTAGTGCTGCCACTACTCAAAAAAAATCTACCAATTTTTTTTTTTAAAATAGCTCTGTTAACACATATTTTCAAAGGTGCCCCTGTTCTAAGCTACCCCCCTCTCCCCTACCATAATGTTTAAAGAAAAATAGTTCAGCATAATAAGCATTTTCTGTTGGCATGTTAAAGTTGGTAATTTGACCTTAAAAAATATATGAACGATATATTTTCAACAATTAAGAATTGGTGTCTGCTCTAAAAATATATATATGAAATATTTTTGATATAACCTATTTAGAAAACTCGAAGCCGCGCCTCCTGCAATCCGACTAGGCGCTCTGGCCACTAAGTCATACGATCTCATCAAGCTCAAGCATCAAGTACCAAGCATCAAGTATTTTTCTTTTCTAAGTGTGGAATAACACTTTAAAAAAGTTAAAAATATTTTTGTTAATTGTGACAAAATATTTGCCCATTGTGGACAAGTGTCGCATACTTCAGGATTATCAGCTTCACAGCAGAGTAGGCAGAGGGAACCTAGTGTTAAGACTGGCCTCAAGTAATTCAGGCGACTGGCCTCAAGTAATTCAGGATTTTCAATAAATTAAATTTATCCTAACTTCCATTTTCCCAATCCACTTTAGCTAATAATGTAAATATACAATTTATTAGTAGATATAGACTTTTCCACAATTCATCAGTTTCATTCCTATCGTGTGTGGACTGCACTCCAATTTTTTACTAAGGTAACAAGCATTAATAAATTATTAGATAACGAAGATATTTATATTCACGAAAAGCAGAAATTCAAGATGTTGCAGTACACCTCCACTAAAGTTCAGATACCCAAGATACCAAAGTTCATTGTCGTCATTAACTACTGTGTTTATAATTGGCATCATTTATTAACGAATAAATCTGTTCTTTGTAAAATATGCAAACCAAACAAAACATTTAATAAAGTCTCTTGCTTTTTCAGGTTTTAAATCGCACTAAGATGTATGGAGCGGAATAAAAATATTTTAATATTATCAAACTATTGAGAATTCTCTAAGCCCAAGTTTAGTTACTGAATGTTTTACATTAAATTATAATATATTTATTACCTTCTTTTAAATACTACTTTTAAAAAACATATTTGTTTGGAATTTCGACTAATATAATCTAAGCGTGATATCTATGAACCTAAGTGTTTATACGCAATAAATATAAGTAATAAGTACTAACCTATGATAAAATAGATATTGTGAAGCGATTATTCTTTAACAATCTAGAAATGTAAACAAATCCATAATTAATATAACTATAAAGGTCAGATATACTGAATATTATTATATTAAATACCTATAATGAATATGCTACATAGGGGAATTTCCTGTTATTTATAGGGATATGCCCTGGGAATGTAGCTTGTTTCCAGAGTAGGGAAGTTTCCAACTTATCGTAAAAATGTATAATATATTTTTATATTTTTCGAAGAACATTAAAATATTTTTAAGTTTAATAAACTGATACCTGTACAGAGTATTTATTGTGATATGTCCTCACGTTAAATTAACTATTCAATGTTATAGCTAATTGCTCTAGACTAGGTTATTACACTATAATTTAGTTCATATAAAAAATATACGTCTTCTAATAAATTCTAGGAATATTTTATCGTAATTATTATATACAAGTTGCAGATAGTAATTAATTAGTACTCTAGAAAGCGGGAAATAACCTTATCGCGACTTCAATAACATTGAAATCTCGTGATCGTTCACGTTCACAAACGTAGAGGAAACTATGCTATATATCCTCAAAAGTTTTAAATAAAATATGTAAATCAATAGCCAAGTCTCAACTCAATTCTATTGTATCATTAATTTATGTAGGTAGCTACTCATGCAAGTCTACATACAATTCTAAATACATTTACTTAGCATTTTCCATTGTAAAATTAATATATAATTCTTTATTGTTAATTTTAACGATAGAAGAAATGTAACTAGTTTTACTGATAGTTTTTGTATAAAATATCCATACCTATATTATAAATTCGAAAGTAACTCTATCTATCTGTCTGCCTGACTGTCTGTCTGTTTGTGTAACAATCAGGGCCAAACCAGGCTGATCCGATTGTGCTAAAATGGTATATGTTTATCTATAAAGGTTGAACTGCAATAACTATTTTAATATATTTAATTAAAATTTATCGGCTTATTGTTCATGTATTTTCTATAATTTGTTATTGATCCTTATCAAAATAAGTATAATATATCATCTAGAATATTTTACTGTACATACATCATTCTAATAAATACTTATGGAGATCACTGATTCAGAATGAGGTAGCCTACAAGCCGCACGGTATGACCAACGCGAACGAGCAGACGACGTTGACGGTTTTGGGAATTTCATACATTTTCGATCTACTGTAAATTTGTATGTAATTATTTGATGTTTATAATTAATTTATATTTGTTTTAGTTCTCTTACCTTATTCAATTAGTAGATTAGTTAGATTTTCTTGGTATTTTTGTTCTTTTCGTGTAAATTTTGGCCCTGCGCGGCATCGCCCGCTACTTTTGATTTAATGTTATTTAAGTATATTTAGAAAAGAATGGTAAGTTATCTGAGTTCGCTTATCTATACCGTTGTTTTACACTTAATAAATCTTAATTTTAATCTTTTGAGATTTTATTTGATATTGTTCGCAAAAAATATCGTATTTAATATAGAAAAATATTTCGTTATTTCATAGAGTATCTATGTACATAGACACACGCACGGAAAAGGTATATAAACGTTTTTCCCGAGTAAATCTTTATCCCGTGAAAATTCTGGGATAAAATGTAGCCTTTGTGTTGCTCCATAACTCCCTCTATCGTTCACTGAAAGTTCCATAAAAATGAGTTCAACTGTTCAGGACATAATAAAAAAGTAGAAATACAGTTTTGTATTTGTGTATGCAAATGCACTTGCAAAAACACAGTCGCTTTGTGCTCACAAACAGACACTTCAATTTTATTTATAATAAACGGTCAATGCAACGGCAACCTTGCAATTATTAATTATTATTTTATTATATAAATAAATTCCGGCGACAGGATATATCTTCGCACAGCATTATTAACTTATTTACTGTTTTATTATAATATAGATTATACTACATGTTACTTTTAATTTTAATACTTTTAAATATTTATTTTACGTTGATAATATTGATAATGTAGCTGGTTTTGTATAGTTTTTCTTATTAATATTTTTTTTTGGTTACGTTTACTTATTATTTTTGTTTATTTTATTAAGGTAGGTACTTTTTTAATATTAAGAATTTCCTTTAGTTACTTTTACTTAATTTGTTTGTTCATTTTAATTATTCTGATATTTTTTTTAATAATAAGTCTCCACTTATTATTCTTTTTCAGCTTATTTTGATTATTTAGGCTTATACTTTCTTACTAATTTTCTACTAAAAACTGAAAATAATATCATAAATATATTTAATCATTTCAGTTCAAGTGGGCGAAACCAAGTCCGGGTCTGCTAGTATATACACGTTGGAAGTATCAGCACCACTTTAATTGAAACCACCAGTTTTAACTACTCTATAAAAGCCTAATACTATTAAAAATATTTTTTTCCCAAAAATGAAAAAGTGATTTTTTTAAACAAAATAAATAACAAAATTATTGTTGTAATATAAAACACCATTAGTCAAGAACGACGCACGCACACATAAACCTATCAAAGGGAAACCGCCACATATGCATCATTCCGAAATCGAGTCGTAGGTATTGGCAAAGTTCAAAGTTGATTAACCTTTAGTAGTATTTTTGTAGTAGTATGTGTTTACGTTATTGGTATCTATGCGTAACTGCGGCTCCCACGAAATGCAGGTATGAATAAACATCGTGAAATGAAAAAAAAAATCCTACGTCTGAACTGTTGAGGTATTTTGATTAATTTCTTTAGGTATGGCTTTAAAATATTTTACCCTATATGCTGTTCCCATAAAAGGAGCGCTGTCACTTCCATCCTGTATATATATACGAGTATATATTTTATTACATGAATTAAATGAAAATATTTTTTTTATTAAAATAAATAAATATAATTAGAATTTAACATACCCAAATGGCATACTTGGTGGTGGGGTGCAGTCATGCCATGCATTATGCTGTGCACCTACAAGATGTTGGTGACGTGACACTTACCTGAAACAAAGAATACAGAAAATAAATAAATTTATTTATACCCATATTATATTTTTAATTAGGTAAATCTATAATAAATGGACGCATATTTTTATATATCTCTAAATGAATGTTACCTGTTGATGAAACATCTTATGAAATAGATACAAATGTTTTGTAACACAACTCTAACCACAATGGCTGTGTCGTACAGTGAGCAAAATAGAAAGAATGAAAGAGTAACCTCAATCCGACATTTTCATTATTAGAATAAAACCCATATATGAATCTGTCGCAGCCTGTCCCGATTGAAATTGGATTTTATTTAACCAAAGGATTCAATTAAATCTGCAGTGTTACTCTCGATGCTTAAAATCAAATAAAGGTTTTAATACACTATTGAAAAATCTATCTATTCTATCAAATTTAATATTTTAGTATTTTAAAGTGTTATGACGGATTTTCAAATAATATTTTAATATTTTTAGGGTTCCGTTCCTCAAAAAGGTAAAAACGGAACCTTTATAGGAACACTTTGTTGTCCGTCTGTCAAGAACATTTATTTTGAAATCACGTAGATGTAACTATTTGAAATTAATACCAAATATTCAAATCTACGGTTCCTTCAACAAAAAATCAAGCTTTTAAGCCATCGCAATCAAAAGATATGCACTTTTATGCATCGTTGTAGCAGTAGTTTGTATGAAATTCGCCGCGTAATCAAAATCGATAGTACAAATAAAGAAAAAAAGTCGAAAATGTGAAAATTTATACATATTTCTAGAAAAAAAACATTACAAACTAACAATAGTAGTTAATTTCATAAAAAAAATTGTGCATACCGCCGCAATCTTAAGTGCGTCAACTTTTAAAAGTTGTACTACAATTCTGAAATTTATACGGAACCCTCGATTGGCGAGTACAACACGCATTTGGCCGGTTTAGTCTTTCTGAAATCATAGGTATATGTATAATATGGCCTTATGTGTATGTAGGTTACTATATTATAATGCCTGCAAGGTTATTGCACCCACATATAAGCGGATGACCTCACATGCCTGAAAGTTAATCTATTTTCACCTAAAAACATTATCTTGATAGATTTTCTTCTTCTCAGATCTTTATTTTAAGGAATGTTTTCACCACATATATGCAACACGCTAACAGTTTCGTTTCAAACTATATATAAAAATAGTCCAAGCTAACATTTTCCTAAAAACCTATATCGTTCATTTAAAAATAAAAAAATTATAATCAATATATACAGTGTGTAACCCGATCGACCGATGAATGCTAGTCTATGGAAAGGGGACCTCAGTACCTATCCATTTCACCACCATATATATTCAGGGATTTTCGGTGGTTCAGCATTTTTTTCCAGAACTATTTTTTTATGTGTGATATTGTATATTATAATTATGTTGCCCTTTTTGACTTACTATATAAAAAGTATATAACTAAAAAAACAAGCGTCACACGTCACATCTATATATATCTGCAAAGATATTAATAACTTTACAACATAAAGGCCTCTCCGGTAATATTATAACAGATTCCTCATTTTGAGATATACTTAAGATACATAAGTTATGTATATTTTCTGAACAGTATTCTTTTTTACATATTTTTTTTGGCAGCCAATTGAATAATAGGACAATTGTCATTTTTGTTTGCATCATATCCAATCTATTGTTTACAATAGTAATTAAATGTTACTAAAGTGACTGAATTGATTTATTTTTATGTTGCTTAGATAAAATTGTGGAGGTTAAGCGCGGCGTTGAGTTCTGCCACTCAACACGCAATGCCTCCAGATTTCGGCAGAAAGTGGGGAACGGAGTGTCTTAACACTAGGTTCCCTCTGCCTACCCTGCTGTGTGCGGGATACAGCGTGAAGCTGAGTTTTAGATAAGATGGAAAATGTTAATATGTATGTATATTATAAAACATGACATTCATTTGACCGACTTTTTCAATGAAACTGTACAATAGTAGAGAGAATAAATTAAATATGCTATCGGGCTCAATAACTTAAAACGTCTAAATGCCTATCAATATTAAGCGTTGCTTCCTACACATACCTTCACAGCTTCAGGATATTTTCTAAAATTAGACCCTTTCTAATCAATACGTCGTGGTCTCCGTCTAGAGTCTAGACGGTTGTATAGAAATATACTTCTTATGTTAGTCTCCAATTTTAATTCTCTTGCTTATATTGTCTACCTATAGTGCTCTATATTTTTACTATGCTTTTTACTATTCAGACATTATTTTCTGTATGTCTTAAGATTAAAATATAATGGCTGCGAAGTTTAAAACACGTGCCTTGCATATTAATTTATATAAATAAGTATTTTTCGGTTCTTTTTACTTTCTGTAAATTATTAAATTTCTTAAATTTAACAGTAAAAAAAATTGTAAAATTGTAAAATTTTCAAAAATTGTATAATTTGTAAAAATTATAAATTATGTAAAATTGTAAATTTATCCAAAAAAATTGTTTTAATCTAACTAAATGAAGGACAAGCCTTACCATTGATACGCCTGTCCGTGAGATTGTCCTCCTCATCCCACCACGGTTGGTCGCGCAACCTTTGCGGTTGACGATCAAAGTTTCCATAATACTGAAACTCCATCACTAATATATTTATTATAATTTAACATATAACTTGCACTCGTTCCGAATTCTTCTTAAGATAAATACACACCACTACTCAATTAGCGTCTACGCGATACTGATGTTTTGTATATGACTAAGTGGACTCGTATATGAGATAAAACTGACTCCACTAAAACTTTCATAATAATAAATTTGTATATACGTCGTCTCGCGTACTGATACATGGACATAATAAAATAAGATTTATATTGTATTGAAGACTGCGACTCGATAGCGAATATTACCTTCTCTACCCTGCGGATCTCGGTCCGGTATTGCAGAAATGTTTATCAATGATGTTTGAACAAGTGCTAGCAAATAGAATAAGGCGTTTCGATGCATAGAGTTCAAAATATACTGAAAATGGGTATTTTTATTCATTTATATGTTCAAAAATAAATTTGAGATGTTTTTAAAAGTATATTTGACTTTCTTAGGAATTACATATTTAGATATTTATCTCTAGTTATAAGCCTTATTTAAGCAGCAGATAAATATAAAATTGATGATTAGCTAATAATAATGAAAAAGTTAAAAAAAGTACGGACCACGTGTCTGTAGTGCTTAATTAAAATTATAATAAAAAAAAAAGTATATTTAAACATTATACATATTTCTTTACAATAATATACACATCATCATCCTTACAGAAGTTTATATAACATCTTAATATTTTTTTAAATGTTATTACAAATCAATAGCTAATTTTCTATTGAATTACATAAATTTTGTTTGATAAATAAATATATTTATGTTTAAAATATATACATTAGGTATTGTGAATATTTTAAACATAATTGTGAAGAATACGTTAATAGATAGATAAATAATACAACGTCATGTAAGTTTATCAAATCAGATTTGACGATTTAGTTTTAGCAATCTACACGGATATAGTCAATAGAGAATCGAAGATTTATGAATATAATATTATAGATAACTTTTCCGTCTTCAAGATTCTATTTCCTTCGAGTCGTTCCGAGCAAGAGGGAAATGAGCTCTATTTTGTACTGTTTGCGTTACGATAGTACTTTATATAGACATATGGTATTTAAATTATTTTTTACCTTTTTTTTATCGAATAATACGGAAAAGGTATCCTTGAAATACCTACTTTGTTTAAAATTTCACGCTCTTATTAGCTATTTACATAT
Source organism: Heliconius himera (assembly GCA_021202915.1). Taxonomy (NCBI): domain Eukaryota; kingdom Metazoa; phylum Arthropoda; class Insecta; order Lepidoptera; family Nymphalidae; genus Heliconius; species Heliconius himera. The sequence goes on from JAJHJA010000241.1 coordinate 664,797, forward strand.
GCTTGATACTTTATTATAGCCTTGAAGGTATTGTCAAAGAAATTTTGATAATTGTAAAGTTATTATAACATTCTTGATTTCATTAATTGGAAATTATGAAACTTTTATTTTAACGGTCTTGTAACAAGTGTTTTTATTATTTTTATTATTAATTTCAGACTTCGTCGGCGAGTGATGTCGGTTCGTTACTCTTCACTTATTATGGAGCATGCTGGATGACGTAATCTAATACTCTACTTAACTAACTAAACCTATGAAATGAAATCAAGATACGCGCCAGCGTATAAAGTCAAGTTAAAAAACTGAAAACGCACATATGTATTTTAGAACAACCATTTCAAGCGACTATTGAGCCCTTCATAACTCCATAAGCCAATTACAATACAATTTAGCACATTTGTCAAAAGCTTAACTTTGAATATATATAAAATTTCAACAATTTAAATCAAAGGATTGTTGATATATTAACGTTAAAGAATCTTCATTTTTGGAGACCGACTTACTCACTCATCAAAAAAAGGTAGATTATTTTATACAAATATATATTGGAAAAAATCTGAAAACTTAACAGTTTTCATTATTTATATCATTGATAATTATTATCAAGAAATTAAAAAAAACCTATGAATGTAAGATCAACGAACGTAGGATAATGAAGTGAGCGCAGGCCTCGGCACCCATATGTAGATCTATTCTTTTGTCGATGAAGTCGAAAACAACGTTTTACTTAATATTTAACTTGGCTCTCATTACACATTTATATTTTTGATGAGATAACAATTATAGACCATTTAATGACAGGACAAATGTTGTTCATATTTTATATCCCATTCGGATTTAAGGTGTAAAAATGATTTTCGTTGATCTTTTATATTTTTAGAAGCTAGTTCACTCATTTGACTAGCGAAATAACATATTAGATAAGTATGTCGCTCGCTTGAAGTATACGAATATTTAAGAAAATAAATATATTAATTATTTTAATTTGGTTATCTTATACTGTTATGCACTAAATTAATCAATTAAATCCGTAATTTAAATCTTTTGGGATTTTATTTGGTTTTGCTCGCAAAAACATCATATTAGAAAAATATAGTTATTTCATACTAAAAAATACACATTTCTATCTAGTGTAATGTGTAGGCGGTAGGTAGGTACGTTAGCACGATAAACTACTAAACGTTGCCAATCTGCCTCTTTTCATTCTCAAAAAACGTACCAGAACGAGAAAGGAATATCTCTCGTTCTTTTAAATGAAACTATTGTAACCGGATTCCGTGACCACGGACTACTGCAAAGTGTTCGAAACGTCGGGTTTCCAAAAATGTATAAAATTAAAAAATATACGCGACTAATCCGGTTAAAATAGTTTCATTTAAAAAAATGTGTAATAATCGTGAAAATCAAAGAACTTATTATCTCTCGTTCTACTTTACGCAATTATATATTTTCTGAAATATTACATTCGTTCGATTCGTTCGATTTTTAAGCATGCTACCTGCAGCGCGGGAGGAAGGGGGCGTACTCTGAGTACGTGCACTTGAACATGCTTGCTTATTTGCTTCACGGAGGTGCGCGTGCACAATATCTCAGCAAAAATATCCCTCTGGGGTGACGAAAAATCTCTAAAATTTGTTATTTAATATCGGCACAATGAGTGCTTATGCCTTATTCTTTCTTATTTTCTTTCTTGATAAAAGTTTTGGTATACGTTTTTTATGCTAAAGTGCGTATATTTTTATTGAATATACATAATACAAAAAGGAAAAATGTATCGGGAAATAAATAATTATAAAAACAAAATCCGGTGATTTTGTGAACTGCATAAGACTAAAAAGATAATAACAGTTACAGCCACAGTTGTTTATGATTAACAGTCGAGACCTATTTAAATTTAACACTATTTTTTTTTTTTATCTTTTAGGTTCCCTGTAAAGTTTTAATTAGTTGAAAAAATATAGGTCCCGACTGTTAATTCTAATCAACATTTTTTTTTGTTATTCGGGGTTTTAGTTTTTTATGTTTTTTCATTTCATATTTTTTTGCAATAATTGCGAACAATTTTCGAATAACTACGCAATCTTATTATTTCATAGAAGGATTATTATGTGAACCCGCTTCACAGTCCACAAGATATTATTGTGCTCTTTAATATGATACCCATATTCGAAAAAAGTTTTTTTTTCACTAAATACAACGACGTCATATAGCCACCATGTTTGATTTTTTTAACATCAGCACTTGGGCTGCTAAGACGAATCTCACGATCTATTATGTAAATCCATTTAGCGACTATGGAGATATGAGATAATAAAGAATATTATTTACATAATATGTACATAAGTGCATATAAGCTACGCGCAAAAAGTATACAAAAGTATTCTTTCTTTGTTGTCGGATAAAAGAAAAAGGACCGATAAATTGGAACTTGCAAAATAGAATGATCTGTACCTGAAGTTAAAAACATCATCTTAGTACATAGGTAGATACTATTATAACACCGCTAGTTGTTTTAATAAAGTTATATAAATATCAATAATTGAAAACAGGTAATAGGAAAAATTATAAATATTGCGAAAAAAAAATTGCTCTATTTATTCAACCGTTTCAACAAAAACGCTTTTAATAAGTTCTGAATAAAAACCACCACTGAGAAATAGGTAGAGAAAGTAAATACTCACACTGGTATTATTAAACCATCCGTACATATCTATTCATTGAATAAATCATGTCACTATAACTATAAAACAACGAATATAACGCACATAGAGCCATTTAGTGAATATATTTATTCTATTGGAGCGAGCTCTATCGTATGAATGTTTCCGAAACACTGGCTGCTCAAATAATTTCAAACTTGATCGCTGCACTAAACAACACTTTAAGCCTTCGTTAAACACACCGCAGTGTTAATTTTTTAAATAAACTCGAGTATATATAAACCCATATTCGAAATGATAAGTCACAGAGTATCTATAAAATAAATATTTTTAATATGTTGTGACCACTTTGTTATGTGGCCAGTCGTGGCGCAGTGGCACAAAATGTGATTGTAAAACCGATTGGTTGTGGGTTCGATCCCCGCTCGAGGAGATGAAATATTTACTTAAATTTATATTTCCATTTGCTGTTGAGCTCTGCTGTTGAGGGAAAAGCGCGGCGTTGAGTTCTGCCACTCAACACGCAATGCCTCCAGAATTCGACAGAAAGTGGGGTACGGAGCGTCTTATGACACTTAGTTCCCTCTGCCCTGCTGTGTGCGGGATACAGCGTGAAGCTGATTTATTTATTTTTATTGACATTGTTATGTATGTATGTAAAAAACCACAATAGGTGATTTAACAGGCTGCTACCAACGTATGTTCGAACTAGTTGAGTGTTAATTGTTCTAGCTAGTAAGTTATATCGAAGGACCTATTATTGAAATAGCTAAGTTGTTTTATATAAATTACTATTTTCAAGTGAATTAAAATAATACTATTATTACTATCGCTTTAATTCAAATGGGACAAGGATACCTCACGTATATATTTTTAAATGCAAATAGTAACAGATAGCGTGTGTGAATATTTGTTTAAATTATACTTAAATGTTCACTCTTCCAAAAGATTTTTATGAGACAATAACAATCTAGAGTTTTAAGACAAGATAATTAAAATTTACATTAGAAGTAATGTTTTATTTGCACGTGTCTTTAAGAATGTATGTAGGTAGGTTAAGATTGCAAATTATTTTTGCGTCATACTTAGCTCGAACAAATAACATTCGAGTAAACATCTTAGATAAGTACCTATATACATATAATATAATGAAATCTATTGTCACAAAGAACTATTTAAATGAATCGTTAGCAAAGTATATGAATCTAGATAAATTACTCTTAATAGCTTAAAATGAGTAAGACGTATCTTATAGGAACTCTATCTATAATAAGCATATTTTATTGATGCTATACAGATAATCTCTTCTCTATATATAATAAGACAGTAAAAATATTTTGTCTGTACATTTAGTAATTTTGACTGAAATGGATAGAGGGACACTTAAAAAGACTAATAGAAAGGAAAAAGATTTTTTTTGAATTTCTTGTCTGTCTGTCTGTCTGTCTGTCTGTCTGTCTGTCTGTCTGTCTGTCTGTCGACATATTGTTGTCCGCATTTTTCTCTGAAACTACTAAACCGATTTACTTGAAAATTTCACCAATTGCTTTGTTTTAACTCAATTTAGGTTCTAAAGTTTGGTTCATCAAAATCGGTTCATTAAAAAAAAAGTTATCGTCATTTGAATGAACTCAAGGCATTAGCTTGCCAGCGAATGTTATATAGAAATCGCGCTGGTATGACCCTGGCTAAAGAATGACGTTCGAAACGTTAATTTAAACTTTATATTTGTTTGTCATTCTATTATAGGGTGTGAGGCCAGTCGTGGCGCAGCGGCACGAGGTGTGACTGCAAAACCGACTGGTTGTGGGTTCGATCCCCACTCGAGGAGATGAAATATTTACTTAAATTTATATTTCCATTTCTTCGCTCTGGTGTCGAGGTTAAGCGCGGCGTTGAGTTCTGCCACTCAACAAGCAATGCCTCCAGAATTCGGCAAAAAGTGGGGAACGGAGTGTCTTAACACTAGGTTCCCTCTGCCTACCCTGCCATGTGCGGGATACAGCGTGAAGCTGATTTATTTATTTTAAGTAAACAAAATTGAATTGTTAGTAGAGATTACCTTCATAAATCATAACAGTGAAGTTTACATCGTAATTAATTCAACACAGAGATAAAGAACGATTTGATCTTCAAAGAAATATCAAGTAAATACATAGATTTTTTGGTTCGTTCGTTCGTTTGAAATAAATCTATATAAAAATGCCTAAAAACATCCTTTCTACGTGTACTGTGTAATAACTACATATTTACCAATTATTCATTTATCTAATAATATGCAAACAGGAGTTAATATGCAAACATTACAGTTATTTTACAAAGAATATTATGAATCCTTAACCAAATCAATAATTTTACATTTAAGGCTGTTTCTGAAGCAGTACATTAAATTATTAAGTGACGTCAGCACTAGGGGTCGCAATATCGGCCCATTCAAGCAAAACCGGGATTTTCGATATCGATTTCAGAAAAATCCCGGGATCCCGGTTTTTTCGATATTTTCGATATTTTAGTTTTTTGTACCAAAATTAGTAATTTTTGAAGCCTCTTCTTATTTTTAGAGTTAAGTTAGGGGGATATTTTTAGGGAAGTAGTAAATTAAATTAGATTTACTAAATAAAACAATTTTTAATTATAATAAACAGTTTAATAATAAATCACTTTAGTAATAATATTTATCAAATATACTATAAAAAAATATATAATAATTTGCTACGAAAAATATCTTATAGGCTAATAAGCCTTAAATAATAATTTAACAACATATATTTTGCAGCGTTTTTGCAGCGATGGGCGGAATTTTACAAGGAGATGTATGAATGTGATGACGCCTCAGTCACAAGTAGCAGCGAAACGCTGAGTCTTGATGTAGCTGATGGCGAAATCAGTGTAAAAGAAGTTGGGAGTGCAATACTAAGTCTGAAATGTGGTAAGTCAGCGGGAGCAGATGGAGTTACTGCCGAGATGATCAAATATGGTGGGCCACGCGTCTTGGACTTGTTCTGGTTTTTGTGCATTTTATGCTGGAAATCAGGGGAGGTCCCAGACGATTGGCGAGGTGCGGTCATCGTGCCTTTGTATAAATGCAAAGGTTCACAGATAGACTGCACAAGCCATAGGGCTATCAGATTAGCTTAGATAGTAAAGTTTATACCAAAGTTTTAGCAAGAAGAATGCAAGAGAGATCTGAAAGGTTGTTGTGGGAGGCCCAAGGAGGCTTTAGACCTGGAAGAGGGTGTATGGATCAGATCTTTTCCCTCTGCATGATCACGAAAAAATTTTTGGCCGTTAACCAAAAAGTTTTCTGTGCTTTTGTGGACTTGGAAAAGGTGTTTGACAGAGCGAAATTATATAATATGATCGGACCTTTGTTGCAGGCTGTAAAGTCTCTTTACAGAGATCACCCAGCCTGCGTGCGAGTAGGAGCTGGCATGTCGCCCTGGTTTAACATCCGATCGAATAAACGAGGTTGCGCCATGTCAGCTTGATTGTTCAATTTGTATTTGGATAGCTGTCTCCAAGGAGTGAAGCAAAGTGAAATGGGAGTGAAAGTAGGTGACCTGAATGTGAATTGCCTGTTGTATGCAGATGATGCAGTGCATATTGCATCATCAGAATGGGAGTTGCAGGCATTGGTCACCACTCTGAAAGAAGGGTGTGAATATAATGGTCTAAGCCTCAATGCGAATAAGACAAAGGTTCTGATTTTTGAAAGAGATGAAGAAAGGACGGAATGCAAGATCAGTGTAAATGGAAAGATATTAGAACAAGTGAATGAAGTGATATACTTGGGAAGTATGTTCAGTAAAGATGAAAGATGCGAGATGGATGTGGAAAGGCGTATTGCTGCCGGTAACAAGGTTAACGGAACCTTAGTTGCATTAATGAGATGGCGAAACGTCAGCACAACTGCGCGTTTGGCCGTACACAATGCCAACCGACTCTGTTATACGGCAGCGAAAAGAAAGATGAATTCCGAAGAATTAAAGAAAGATGAATTCCGTGGAGATGCGATCTCTTCGTAGGATATGCGGAGTCAGCTTAGCGGATCGAATCCGCAATGAAGAGATACACAGAATGGCAGGTACTAGCGAGGATGTCACGGTGAGAATGAAGAAGAACGTGCTCAGCTGGTTTGGGCACGTCGAACGAATGAGTGATGAAAGAATGGCAAAAAAGGTTTATGATGGAAAAGTGAGCTGTAAGAGAGGTAGGAGGAGATCTTGGTTGACTTTTGAAAACAGTATCAAATATACTGGAGGAAGGTCACGTAAATGTCATGAGGACAACCCGGGGGGAGGGAGGAGGTATAAAGAGATTCATGACAATAGACGAGGCGAAAGAGGTATGTAGAGACCGTAGCGTTTGGCGCTCCGTTCTGACTACCCCGCTAGGAATAAAGCGTGAAGTTAGTTATAAGATATATATCATATCAATCAATATTAACGAAAAACAATAATGACACCTGGAACATCGACGGGCAAGAAAAGCGTGCAACACCGACGTGCAACAAAAACGCGCAACAACGACGCCCAATGAGAAAATACGGTATTCGTACGTTCGTTGGTCGGGTCGGTCAAACTCGGTTAATGTCGTAAAATTCCAAATTTTGAGGAAAACTCATCGCTTACTTTTGCCGATGTATGTTACGTACCATTGTATATCTTAAATAAGCATGAATTTAATAGCAAACATGTTTTAATTCGAATAACTAACTTTTAACTTTCTAAAATCCGAAAATATCGAAAATCCCGGTTTCTTGTAAAATTAAAACCGGGATTTTAAAGACCTATATTTGGTCCGATATCCCGGGATTTTTGAATCCCGGGATCCCGGATTGCGACCCCTAGTCAGCACACTTAACAGAGCTTTAAAAAACATAACATAGGTTAAAAGAACGTAATGTTACAAAAATATATATATATATATATATATATATATATATATATATATATATATATATATATATAATAAATAATTAGCTTTATGTATATTTTATGAATATTAAATATCGACATTGCTCATATTTTTTAGTTCGAAACAATCAAAAATTCTTACAGAAGTTACGATAATGTCGTAAAAAAATCATAATAGAATATTACAGATTAAAGTAACAAAAAATCATATTAGAAGTCATTATAGTTGTCTTTATATTATATATGTTGTTGTATGTTGTCTTTATATTTGTTTGTCATTCTATTATAGGGTGTGAGGCCAGTCGTGGCGCAGCGGCACGAGGTGTGACTGCAAAACCGACTGGTTGTGGGTTCGATCCCCACTCGAGGAGATGAAATATTTACTTAAATTTATATTTCCATTTCTTCGCTCTGGTGTCAAGGTTAAGCGCGGCGTTGAGTTCTGCCACTCAACACGCAATGCCTCCAGAATTCGGCAGAAAGGGGGGAACGGAGTGTCTTAACACTAGGTTCCCTCTGCCTACTCTGCTGTGTGCGGAATACAGCGTGAAGCTGATTTATTTATTTATTTTATTATAGTTGTCAATCAATTCTGCTTATTAAATAATCATGTATTTTAAGCGGGCGAAGCCGTGGGCGGGCCGCTAGTATTTTATAATAGATTTTCTTGAATTTATTGAAATAAATAGTTGACATTCTTAGACGTAAAAAAAGATTCTGAAAACTCGTTTCAGTAAAACGAGTTTTTAACATGTAATAATGACATCGTATGTCCTCATTTTTATAGGAAAACATTTTTTTATTTAAAAAAATACCTATAATAATTACAATATTAAAAATGGTAGTAATTCTTTTACTCTAAGTATTTCTTTTTTCAGCTTCACGCTTTGCATATATATTTGGGTTCGCTTTAAGCTGGGGATAACAAGAGCATTTTTGCTAACGGCGTATCCTCAGCTTCATTAGGAGGCCTCGAGGAGTTTTTGGGAGAGTATCAGAGATGTTCTAACATGAAGTTGATGACAGTGGACGAGGCGAGACAGGTATGCAGAGGCTGTAGCGATTGGCGTTCTATTCTCTCTGGCTACTACCACACTAGGGATAGAGTGTAAAACTAAAAAAAATTTTTAAGACTAAAACATCATAATTCAATTAAAAACGTTATTATTAGAATTTTATATGTCACTACATTCTAGACAGTACCATCGGTAATTTACAGGCGGTAAAGTACCGTTGAGTGTACCTTGAATTGGAAGAGTTGGCGTGCACATTGTTCGTTCGAGGATATCGAAGATTTAACAACAAGGGCATATGTCTGTGGGAGTCGAAACTCGATTAGCGAGTGCAGTTTGTTTAAGAAAATTAAAATATAACATTCTTTTATTATCGATATTTCGACCATTTTGAAGTTGTTTATGTACTTACTCTTTACTACTACTATTTAGTCCGAGACAGACGATTCACTATTAAATGAATTAGTTAAAATTATAATTACCTTTATGACTGCCAGTAGTGACTGGCCTCGATAATTTTATATGTAAAGGTGTATTTTATAAGAATTTTGTGATCCTGTGCAGTGGCACATTTTGCGCCACTTGCACTATTTTGTGATCATGTGATTGTAAGCGCGACAGGTTCTAGGTTCGATTTCCACTCGACGATTGTCGAAGTAAAGGCGGCGTTGAGTTCTACCATACAACACGCAATGCCTTCAGAATTCAGCAGAAAATGTTGAACAGAGGGTCTCAGTCTTAGAGTGGACCAGGTTCCTTCTGTTTACCATGCTATGTACGCTTAAAAATATAAAATTATTTAGCAACAATTAAAATTACAAAAGAGTTGTTAATAGTGAAACCTTATAGCAATATTGTCATGGCCGGGTAGGTATAATGTAGAACATTCTTACTGGAAACCCATCAGAGCCTCTCTAATCAATAGTAATATCTCCCTTACAACTATATTGTTTGTTCATTAATGCTCGAGATAAAGTGAAACTTCTACTTGTTTGTTAATTAAATATGATCAAGATATGTATGCGCTGCGTAAAATGGAAAATTTGATAGTCATATCATATATGTCTAGAGCGGCTACACGCTTCAAATACATAAAAAAAATAATTAATTCAGCTTCACGCTGTATCCCGCACATGGCAGGGTAGGCAGAGGGAACCTAGTGTTAAGACACTCCGTTCCCCACTTTCCGCCGAATTTTAGAGGCATTGCGTGCTGAGTTGCGGAACTCAACGCCGCGCTTTGCCTCGACACCAGAGTGAAGAAATAAAAATATAAATGTAAATAAATATTTCAGTTCCAGGGAATCGAACCCACAACCAGTCGATTTTACAGTCACACTTTTTGCCTCTGCGCCACGACCGGCCTCAAATATCTACATATTATTTTTTTTATCTTTTTTAGCTTCTTTAGCTTGCTACAGCTACAGCTAACTTCACTCGATAATATGAGATAGTTATAATAATTAGGATACTTTGAAAATCTAGGTACTTTTTCTAGAAAATTACAATTGTTTTGGAAAAATAATAAGTAAGTCATAAATTTAGATATAGTGTACGGATATGAGTGTATGTCTGTCTGTACGTTTAAGTGCATCAGTAAAGTAAAGATATAAAATAAGTAGATGCAACGAAAGAAGAAATGGAAGCGAATTTAAATTATTTATAAAATTTTTTCACCCGGTTCACCCAGTCAAAAGATTTGAGGTAACAAACATAAAAAAAATATAGTCGAATTGATAATCTCCTTTTCTTACAGAAGTCGGTTAAATATATGAATGTTTTCGTGAGCGGATGGCTAGTAATATCTCCTCTATATACATTAAAAAGATAGAATAATAAATTAAGGCCAGTCGTGGCGCAGCGTCACAAAGTGTGGCTGTAAAACCGACTGGTTGTGGGTTCGATACCCACTCGAGGAAGTGAAATATTTACTTACATTTATATTTCTTCGCTCTGATGTCGAGGCAAAGCGCGGCGTTGAGTTCTGCCACTTAACACGCAATGTCTCCAGAATTCGGCAGAAAGTGGGGAACGAAGTGTCTTACACTAGGTTCCCTCTGCCTACCCTGCTGTGTGCGGGATATAGAAGAATATGAAGAAGAAGAATATGAAGTCGGTTAATATATCGATAATAATAGAAGTTAAAAAATTAAGCTCAAAAATTAAAACCCTACATATTTAACAGCGTGATTATCAGTACTAATAATCACACTCAAAGTACGACACTAGAAAATATTCAATATATTTATGATCTATTAAATAAATAACATACGTGTCATACATTTTGAAGAATTTAATACAAGTTCATTGTGATTTTCAAAAGACAGTCGTAATTTTATACCACCTGCTTTAATTCATAATTAAATTTAGTGAAAGTCGATCGAGTCGAATGTCGATTACTCGCTAGTGAAGCTAAATTATATAATTTTAATTAAAATTGCGAATTAAGTCGAATAAATTATTTATTCTCCTAATTTATTTAACAGTTAAATTTTTTATACGTTTCTAAAAAAGTATTTTTCTTTCTTAAGTGTGGAATAACACTTTAAAAATGTTAAAAACGTCTACTGTTGCAATTGCATTATGAAGATGCATGTTTATGAAGGAGTTCGTAATATATTCTTCATTTTTATGAAATAATTTATGGAAGCCTTATTTTACGACTTGACCAAACAACAATGACAAAATTTTTAATGATTAAATCAATGTCAATGCATTTCATAAAAATATCAATTCTACGATATGACTACGAAATATCTGTATAATAAATAATCTGTACAATGTTTAAACATTGTAATAAATAGACCAGTGATTCTCAACCTTTTTTTTGTTGCGGCACATATTTAACGATTTCAAAATTTGGCGGCACACAAAGAGAAATTATTTACTACAACACACTGCATAAATAGTTTATGACAAAAATTTTAAATATACGAACTTATTTTTTTGTGGATTTCATTTTACGTTAAAAATATTTTTCTTTTTAAATGATATAATTTAATTATATTGACATTATTATGTATTTGCAAAATTTGGCGGCACACAAAAGTGCCGCGGCACAGTGGTTGAGAATCACTGAAATAGACCAATAAAACTTAATACCTAATCGTTAAAATGTATACCTATTTCATTATGAGCAGATAAATTAATGTTCAATTTACAATAAAGCGTAACAGAATATTCCAAAAGGTCGTTAATACTATAAATATATTTTAATAATTACATCATTATTAAAAACAATTAAGATTAAAAAACAAATTATAAAATTGATAAAGCTAGTACATATTGGAAGTGACGTCTTATAAAATCTATATAGTGCAATATAATATAGTCTATTGTGTAATGGGTAATCCTGAAACACTTCATAGCCGATCTGTTAGGCGCTCAAAGTGAAATTTAAAAAGGAATAAATATATATTTTTTTTATTTATTCTTTTTTTAATTTGACTTAGAGGATTTCTAAGTAAACTTTCTAAGATTTTTTTTATAAAATGCCTGATTTTTTTATCACATTACTTTGCGTTGCACCGCAAAGAATAAATGATATCCATCGGTTATTAGGTGTTATAATGTTCTTCAAAGAGTATCTATATATTAATATATGAAGCAAAAACTTTTCGGGAATATTGTGTGGCGGAGGAATATGAAATTTGGTTCACTTATATGTATAGTATATATAAAGAAGGAGTGCCGAATTCTAATACTTTTGTAAAATAATGCATAAAATATAAATTAAATTAATAAAATAAGAATAATAAAATTAATAAGAATTAATTAATTAATAAGGGGGGTTAGAAATTTATAACTTTTATACATTATTATTAATAATTTTAACTTAGTGCCGTCAAATGTAACCAAAGAACTTATGTACCAACGCTACTACCGCTACAGATTTGGTTTTTAAGTGCAAGTTTAGTTAGGTTAGGACCTCGCAGCTGATGAGGTTTCCGATGGGTTTTAATGGGTACTACACTTAAAACTGTAATGATTGCATATTAACTGCTGTATATTTTTTATATTAGTTAAATATATTATTAGTTAAATGTACAATTAGTAAATATGTAGTTATTACAGTGTACACGTAGAAAGGATGTTTTTAGGCATTTTTATATAGATTTATTTCAAACGATCGAACGAACCAAAAAATCTATGTATTGACTTGATATTTCTTTGAATCATCAAATTGTTCTTTATCTCTGTGTCAAATTAATTACGACTTAAACTTAACTGTTATGATTTATGAAGGTAATCTCTGTTCACTTCAATTTGTTTACTTTATTGTATAATAGTGCTTCAAAAATATATATTTTTATTAACAGTCATATAACCAAGACGTTTCGAATGTCATTCTTTGGCCAAGAATCTTACCAGCATGATTGCTATATAACATTCGCAGGCAAACTAATGTCTTGAGTTCACTCAAATGACGATAACTTTTTTTTAATGAACCGATTTTGATGAAACAAACTTTAATTGTTAAGTTGAGCTTAAAACAAAGTAATTCGTGAAACTTTTAAGTAAATCGGTTCAGTACTCCCATAGAAAAATGTGACCATACAAATAGACAGACAGACAAGAAATATTTTAAAAAATATTTTTGCTTTCTATTATTCTTTTTAAGTGTCCCTATATCCATTTCAGTCAAAATTACTAAATGTACAGACAAAATATTTTTACTGTCTTATTATATACAGAGAATAGGGATTTTACAGTATGTAATTTGGACGTATACTTTTCGAGAAAATGTAAAATTAAACTAATTCAACGCTGTGTTTACGGCCGCACGCTTAAATACGAAATAAGTTGTTCATGATTGAACGTATTAATCTCTACGCAAATGTAAATATAGAGTATATAAAGGATAATAAAAGTATCATCACGTATGTATGCGGGCGAAGCCGCGAGTAGGCCGCTAGTACTAATATATAATATAAAGCGGAAGAGTTTGTATGTTTGTTTGTTTAAACGCTAAGATCTCTGGATCTATAAGTAAGATTTATTTTTTTCCACCACGACAAATACCACCACCAGGCGTTGCCCCCTCTGGGTTCCGAGTAACAACTTTGTTTTCATTGAGTATCAAATTCTTTTTTTCATTTCCAATTCACTACATCTCACAAGAATATTAAAATGCATTTTATTTACGATGAATGCAGGGGGTTTTTGTTGTATTTTGCTGCCCAATAGGTCTACTGTAAGCTGTTTCAAAATTATATATTCTTGACCATTCTTTTGTCGGTTCAAAACAGGATATCCGTTTTTTTCTTAATTATTTTGAATTATTATAAGTATAACAAGTAACATTTGCCTATTTACAGGTACGCTTTTGTTTTCTATAAAGTGGCTTCCGGTTTTTATAGAAGTATGTTTTATTTGTTTCCTTTTCGGGTGTGGCTAACGGCAGAAGTGTACAGAGCTTTCGTTTCTTTAAGTGTATTATAAGTGATAAAAAATTTAGACTGCTTTATAAATGTTAATTGATACAACGACCTTACTTTTTGACGATAATCAACGCAGCGAAACGAGATTCGACCGACGAAATTTAAATACGATTTTGAAAAACGGGATATTTTTATGTCCCTGTTACGCTTTTGGAGACATTGGGACACATAAACGACAAGCGATGAGCACGTTCAAAACGATAACTGTCCGTCTGGTTATACTTTGAGTATGTATCTAGAATACAAAAGTAGGAAGGTTAAATACTTGTACTTATATGTTTATTTAAGAATATTTTTAAATGAATTTACATGCAAAAGAACATTAGGAAGATTCAGAATAGAACATTAGGAAGAACCATTCTAATTTTTATATTTATAAATTTTTGTACTTTGCGAAAAACTGTAGAGACACATCCTGTGTAGGGTGGCGTTATCAACCAATAAACATATAATGGGTCACTACACCGGGAAAATCAATTATTTTTTAACCTAAATACTCCCTGAAGAGAGACGCTCAGTTGTAACAAAATAACTACGGTGTTCAATAGCGGCGGTTTTAAATAATATAGTATGTAAGTGTTTACACTTGCCTGATTGGTAATCGAACTGAATCTCATATCCATCGCGCACCTAATAATAGTCTTTGGAACAGCATCACGAAGGCATCATATAGAAATAAATAGATATTTTAGTTAATAAGAATAAGCACAATATATATTGTGATGTGTGCAGTGAGGAATGGAGTGTCTTAACACTCACTTTCCTCTTCCTACCCTGCTATGTGCGGGATACAGCGTGAAGCTGACATTATAGATCTTCAATAAGTTCATACGTTCTATATGTGTTCAAATTATAACTCGTCATAGTTTCAAAAAATATAAAACATATGAGAATTAAAAACGGAGCATTTATATATTTTGCTTTATGTACAATTGTAAGTACATAGGTACATAGGTATATATTTTTTAAACAAATTGTATTCACAGCTGTATTATAATTGTCCTTAAAAGTAAATACTCATTATAATTATGTTGCTATTTACTAGAGACTCGTACCATAGATAAGTATTTTTTTCTTTTTGTATGTCTTCACAGGTATAGGAAAATTAGTCTTTCTTAAGACTAATTATTACAAATAATAACCATGACAGTTCTTTAGTCTTTCTAAATCTTAAGTAATAATAGAATAAAGTCTTTCTTAAGACCAATTTTCCTATACCTGTGAGTTGTTTATAATAGATAGCTCTACGTTGTTTAGAGGATTTACTAATACTATAATTGAAACTATGTCATCCATATTCAAAAGTGGATATTTTAAAATTTTACTTACGAACACGTTTCTCTTCGAGATTAAATTTTAAATAATGCGTGCGTATGAAGTGCTATCCTGCTATGTGCGGGATACAGCGTGAAAGTAAAAAGAAATAGGACTATAATGTTATAAAACCTTACCTTCGTAATCCTTCCCTGTCCCAAGAACGTATGCACTTCGTAGAAGATGGGCCATAGTATCGATAGATTGACGATGCTGAATTTGTGTAAAATTTAGGTGTACAATATGATGACATTAAAATTACATAGATGTTGCGAAATTTAAGTTGCTACTACACTAAAACTAAAATAATTGGCTACAAGAAAATCAAAGCTTAATCAGGATAATTAAGTTAAAACTACCGCACATGTCGGTTAAAACTAAAATCGGCTACATCTCTGCTGCCGTTGATATTTTGATGTACAAGTGTGTGGAAGAAAGCTTCGAACGTATTTGTATCGTTACAGGTTTACAAATGATCTTAAATGAGCGCTAACCGAAATTATAGGCCACATTGAAAGAGGAATAAGAAAATATCTAGAGTCATTACCAGTTGTATTTATTTTTAATTTACAGTTGCTAAGGTTTGGCTTTTATAAAATTTGTGTGGCCTGTCATGGATACAGACACTTTTTACTTCTAGGCTATTGAGTTTCATTTTGTATCCTCAAAAAATATAAGTAATGAGAGTGTTACAACTTCATGTAGATACTTCATATACCTATAAAGAAATATTTTAAAGAAACGAAGTTTACATTTTTTATTGTTATATATTTTGTTAATTATCTATTTTATCTACTACTACTTTATACACGCTCTAGTTCTGACAAGGTTGGCGGCAATAAAACTGTCACGGTTATCTTATTTGCAATATTCGTGTAAGTAAACATCTTTAGTGCAAACATTACGGGGAAAACATCAATGTAGTGTATAATTTAATTTAGATAATTTTACAAATATTATGAAGTAACAAAAGTAAGTTTTGTTCTTAAGCATTTATTTTTATTATATACATCTATATACAGGTACATGCATAGTAGATAGAAGATGCATTAATATAAGTAAGGTTAAAAAGTGTATGCCCGAGTTCGCTTTGTACGTTATTTTATAAACTATAATTCTTAAATCAATCTACTCTATAACTTTCGCAATTCTAATATTGACTTAAGGTAAGAAACTAGTCGTTGGGATGATGTAAATAATACGCAAGTGCGCAGTGCATATTTTATTTAGGAAAATTTTATAATAAACATATTAATCATTTGTTTGTTAATATTAACATTTGCGGTACGTTGACGATCATATCAATTCATGTCGTTATCCTTTTTTTTATCACACTAGCTATCGCCCGCAACTCTAAACAATCAAATAAAAATAAATTAGCTTCACGCTGTATCCCACACAAAGAAGGGTAGCCAGAGGGAAACCTAGTGTTAAAACACTCCGTTCCCCACTTTCTGCCGAATTCTTGTTTTAATTTCGGAAGCATTGCGTGTTGAGTGGCGGAACTCAACGCCGCACTTTGCCTCGACACCAGAGCGAAGAAATGGAAATATAAATTTAAATAAATATTTCATCTCCTCGAGTGGGGATCGAACCCACAACCAGTCGGATTACAGTTACACTTTGTGTCGCTGAGCCACGACTGGCCTCAACTCTAATGAAAAAATGTTTAATTACAAGTACTTTAATTATTTATTATTTATAGCTAAACGCCTATAACTTATTAATTACATATTAAAATTAATATAAAAAATTTAATATAACACACTAAGTTTTAGGTAAAATTTTATTATAAATAGAATATTATAAGAAGACCCTTAATTTAATAAGTTTCTTTATGGTTGTATCATTTAATCAGTGAGCTCTAAAGTTTAATGTAAGTAAACTTTTAATTTTGATATTAAAATGGTGTGTTTCATTTAATCACTCAGTCCCCAAACTCAGGCAACAATCCCCTTCCAAGTAATTTTTCACTACAAAAACTCAGTATTTCCTGTAGTTTAAATATTTATCCTGGTTCCTCTGCAGTGGAATGTTAAATAGGAAATTAAAACGTCTGAAATCTGAATAAAGTTTATGGAATATGTAAACAAAAAAGTTGCTAAGAAATATCTTTAGTAGGTTGCCAAGTTTACATAGAAACGCCCTTACACGTCACAATAACTGATTTGGGAAACTTAACACTTTTTTATATACTTATTGTATACATTATAAAATTGAGTAACCGATTCGTCGATTATAGCAAGAAAGTAAGTATATACTTAATGTAAATATAATTTTTACTTACGCATCATTTTTGTATATTAATCTACATAACAATATAGCACTATAAAAAATGTGTTTGTACATTAAATATTTTTCCAAAAAATATAATTTAGGTGCGAGTGCGACTCGGACTCACCGTCGAGGGTTCCGTCATCAGGATTGTAGGTCAACAGGAAGCCCATCTAAATAAGTCGTTTTGTATACAATGACCTACAAATTTTGGAGACGGAGCCAAGTATTAAGACACTCCGCTCCTCACTTTTTGCCAAATTCTGGAGGCATTGTGTTCGTGGCTCAACGCCGAGCTTTGGCTCAACACCAGAGCGAAGAAATGAAAGTATTAAATATTTTATATCGAACTACCAAACTGCCTCGTTTACAGTCACATACTTGAAACCCCGCGCCACGACTGTTCATTCTCTCGTTTTTTAAGTAAAAGTGTGTATTATTTTTTTTTTCGGATTTAAGGTAAAAACAGAAACATTATAGGATCACTTTGTTGTGGGTATGTCCGTCTGTCAAGACCAGTCAGTTATCTCGAGATCGCGTAAGGGTATCAAACTGAAATATCTTTTAAATATTCGGGTCTGAAATTAATATCAAATCAAACTTCGACGAAATGAAACGAACCTTCAAAGTCAACGCAATCAAAAGATATGAAAAAAAAATTCAAAATTCAAATAATTTTATTCAAAATAAGAAGTTACATGCTTCATTTTTTGAACGTCAAATTTACCACCAGTTCACTAAAATTAATGCCTCAGACCTGAGAAGAACCGGCGCAAGAAACTCAGCGGGACCTATTTTTTAAAATCAATTTTAAACAAATACATATTTAATTATTTGTGACAATGATACCTTTGAAACAGACTGGAGCGAGCATTTCATTCCCAAGGCGTGTTATCATTTACAAAATCATTAATTTGGTAATAACCTTTAACACACAAACGTCTTTTCACAATTTTTTTAAATCGTGATATAGAAAATTCTCTGACGTTTTCTGGGATCCTATTGTAAAAGCGTACAGATTGTCCCATAAAAGAATTACGGATTCGATGCAACCGAGTTACAGGTGCACCAAGATTATGCTTATTTCTAGTGTTAATATTATGAAAATCACCAATTTTGGTAAAATTATTAATGTTTTTCTTAACATACATAATATTTTCAAAAATATATTGCGATGCAACTGTCAATATATTAATTTCTTTAAACTTTTGCCTTAAGGAGTCTTTAGGGCCTAAGTTATAGATTGCACGAATAGCTCGCTTCTGCAGGACAAATATCGGTTGGATACCGGCTGCATTACCCCAAAGTAAAATCCCATAGGACATAATACTATGGAAGTAACTGAAGTAAACAAGTCGAGCCGTTTCTACGTCAGTTAATGATCTAATTTTTTTGACCGCGAAAGCTGCAGAGCTAAGTCTATTCGCCAATCCATCAATATGGGGTCCCCACTGTAATTTGGAGTCTATGGTGATACCGAGAAATACCGTAGAATCGACAGGATCTACGGGTTCACCATTCAAGAGTACATCGGCTTTAACAACTTTCGTGTTAGGTGTTCTAAAAATAATACATTTAGTTTTTTTACTATTCAATAGTAAGTTATTAACACTGAACCAATGTACTACTTTCGAGAGAGCATTGTTTACATCGTCATATACGATTTGTCGTCTTTTTATTTTGAAAATCAATGAGGTGTCATCAGCAAACAATACTATCTCATGATCCTTTTCAACTAGATATGGTAAATCATTAATATATATTAAAAAGAGAAAAGGACCAAGAATAGACCCTTGTGGGACCCCCATGCCGATTACCGAACCAGGAGATTTCTTGCCATTCACATCAATCCTCTGAACTCTGTCAGCTAAATAAGAGGTCAGAAGATTGAGTGCATGTCCTCTTATGCCGTAGTAGTGTAGCTTCATGACCAATGTTGAATGCTGTACACAATTAAAGGCTTTGGACAAATCACAAAACATGCCAAGAGCATCCTGCGATCCCTCCCAAGCCTCATAAATATTCTTTATAAGACCTATACCAGCATCTGTAGTTGAACGACCTTTAGTAAAACCATACTGTTTATTGTGCATGAGATTGTGTGAATCAAAATGCAGTAATATTTGATTTAGGATAATTTTTTCAAAAATCTTACTGAACGAGGGTAGTATAGAAACAGGTCGAAAATTATTAGGATCAGATGTACTACCCGATTTAAATATAGGTATGACTTTACTAAATTTCATTAGGTCAGGAAACACACCATACTCTATACAATTATTAAATATAGTTGCGAGGTGAGGAGCAACAGCGTCTATTATATAACTAATCAATTTGACAGAAATACCCCATAGATCTGACGTTTTCTTGATATCAAGGGACTTAAATGTCTTAATGATGTCCCTTGAATTGACTGATTTAAATTTGAAATCTACATTACATTTATGTACGCTCTCCTTAAGTAATGATTCAGCGACAGTTGTGGAGGATATAAGTTTATCGGTTGTTGAAACTGGAATATCAGCAAAGAATTTTTCAAATACACTTGCAACTTCTTGATCTGAGCTGGTTAAACCTTTGTCAATTTTTAATTTATATTCAAAGTTATGATTCTTAGCTTTTCCAGTTTCACAATTAATTATGTCCCATGTCATTTTAATTTTATCAAAAGAATTTTTAATTTTATTTTTAATGTGTAAAGATTTTGCAAATTAGAATATACCCTAACATAATGATTAAATGATTCACTATGGTTATATGTTTTCTCACTATAAAGTTCATATAACCTTTGTCTATGAGCATTTATGCATCGATTTTGCTGGCTTTTCTATGGAATTCACCGCGTATTCAAAACTTATACGAGTACTTCGCATGGACCCAGAATTATGAAATTTGGGAAGAAGTGAGAACATCGATACCAATAAAGAAAAAAAACTAAAAATTAAAATTTATAGGTACATATTTCATAAAAAAAACATTATAAACTTATATATATAAAAGGACTTGTGCTGACTGACTGAGGTAAGACGCACGCAGAGCCGTAACCGCTGATGGTAGAAACGTGAAATTTGGGCAGATGTTTATTTTCATATTCTGGACATCCACTAAGAAGGGAATTTGAAAAATTTTAACCCTAAAGGGATGAAATAGGGGTTGAAAGTTTGTATAGAAAAAAATTTTAATCTCTTAAAAATATTTCATTGAACACGTGTTTCATGGTTTTTTTAGAATTCACTCCTAAAAAGCGGGCGAAGCCGCGCGCGCCCTCTAGTAAACTTATATTTGTAATTCATTTCATACAAAATGAGGGATGTGCAAACCTAAATTTGTCATATAATTTTTATAAGTTCTAATTCCCGTTAATCTACGATCTTGAAATTGATAAGGAAGCCTCGGTGTAGGCAAATTCGACTCGCACTTAACTGACTTTTCCGCAATCAGAATGTATTTTACGCCCTAATGTTAATAGAGCATGAAATTGTGATAACCGCCATCTTATCAGATGCCGATGTACCAGTTTCCATCAAATTTAGGTTAATTTGCGATCCCTAAGGGTAAAAATTGTATTTATAAGTATAAATATATAGATTGCGCATAAGAAAAGTATATGATTGAATTACATAACATGTACCTAAAAAGGACAGAGAGCCTGAATCTGGTCGTGGCACAAGGGCACAAGCGTGGCGACTGCAAACGCGACAAATTGTGGGTTCGATTCCGACTCGAGGAAATGAAATATGTATATATTATTTCATGTATGAAATATTTATTATTTCATTTCCTCGCTCATGTAACGAGGCAAAGTAAGGCGTTTAATTCCGCCTCCCAGAATTTAGCGAAAAGTATTAATCACTAAAACAAAACAAAGAAACATTAAAAAAATATAAGAGATAGGTAGGAATATAATTACAAATATCGTCTTCGTTTTTAATTTTCAAATGTAATATTTAATCTAGAGCGAAAAATATTTTTAAAAGGAAATATTACCAAGTTTTATATATAAACGACATTTGCAATATTATACCTATACATTTCTTATGTACAGTGTACTTACATATTATAGCTACATAAAATATATTGACCGAAACATCAATAGGTTACTGTCCCTAAAATAGTAAATGTAGTTAATAGTGTTTTGCATATGTCGTCATGGAGACAACCTTGCTGACCGGTAGCCAGTCGTGACTTATCGGATCTTTCTCGCGTGGATCTAGCAATAACAATTAAAATTTGTTAAAGAAATATTAAATAAACTATTTATAAGTAATTATTTTTACAAAGATAGAAAATATTATATGCTTTTATCCTTTATCCTCTAGAGCAGCAGAGAAAACCTAAAGGTCAAGCGCTGGGCCCTCAGTTTCAACGCAGTATATATCAAACTCTTCATTCATACTCGTAAAATAATGTACTGGTTCTCTAACTTACTATTTTATCACCGAGCGTAAACTATTCAATTTAATTTATACATAAATTTTGTGCAATATGACCATATATATAATGTAAATCATATATATAATGTAAAAGTAAACACCATTTAACCGCCACTAGAATATTTCGTAAATGTATGAAAATTTCTGCCTATTCGCATCGTCGGTCATACTATGCCGCACGAAGGCCATTGCGAATCAGTGACATCTCCTTAATTATTTATTGAATGAATGTTATACAGTAAACTATAATTTCAATCTAGATAAAATGCTAAAAGTGACTATTATATTTATGTTTATAAGGATGAATATCAAGCAAGCAAGTCCATTTTAGCTGACATTTTCTTGAAACAACAAACTTTGCAAACCATTGCTTAGCAACGGTTCGTTGTTATTAACATGGCAGAATAAATTGCATGTCAAATTAGAAAATATTTTAATATATTTAGAAAATGTGTGGAATGTAATGTTATATAGTACTTCTGAAGAATCCAGCTTTCATACAAAACAAAAACAAAGTAAATTCGACCAGTAGATCCAGAGATCTTAGTGTTTAACAAACAAGTTTGTTTGTTTATTTGCGGAAGAGTTCTTCCGCTTTACTATATTAGTATAGATGTAAGATTTTGTTTGAAAAAATCACTTTTTCATTTTTGGGATCAATTTTTTTTAATTGTATTAGGCTTTTATAGAGTTAAAACTGTGGTTTCATTAAAAGTGGTGCTGACACTTCCACTCTGTATAAAGCTAATTATTTATTACACGTATACAGAGCGGAAGCGTCAGCGATCCTTTTACGGGAACAGCAGATAGGATAAAATATTTAAATAAAAGAAGTTATTTTGGTTACATCAGTGGTTTATTAAATTATATTAATAACACAATTTTCAATCAATCGAGATTGAAAGTTTCCAGTGCTGCAATACCGTGATTAAATTTCAGATTCGGGATTGGAAGCCCTACTTGTGCCGACTGGCCTCAACACATCAAAAAAATGAATTGTATAAACTAGTTATGTTATAACTTCTCAGTTATACTTATAACATAACTGGCTTATATTTACATTTTACCAATGACTTCATCCATATCGTCAAATAAAAATAGCTATGAGCTACCTTAGGCACTTGCCAACTACAGGTACAGTAGGTAGGTGAGACAGACACATCGAAACAATGGACACCATTCTCTAACAAATATTCTATGTATCATCATCATCATCATAAGCCTGTCCTAATCCACCTATGTCCTGCTATGCCTGTCTTGTCTATGTATATTATTAAATAATTCAAAACAGAGGTTCCCAAGATTAGAGTGATTGTATGGTTACAAACTCTTCAATAATGAATATTATTATAATAACTAATATTATAAAATATTAGTTTAGATTTGTCTAATATTAAAAAATATATATAAAGTATTTAAATAATATAATTATATTTTCGATAAACTTTATGTAATTCCAGATAATCCAACCTCTGCAAATAAATAAGCATTTGATTCTATATTGAAGTACATCTCAAATTCCCATGCGCTCACATAAATTTCTATTAAACCTTCATCTCTACAATGTGCTATGTTTTCTGAAACAAAAATAACATAAATTATATAGTAAAATAATTAGTTATTCTAATTAATTTACAAAATATATATTTTTTAAATTCATTCAGTAGTCCACATATAACAGGGTAAGCAGAGAAATCCTATTATTAAGACACTTTATCTCCACTTCAAAATCAATTTTCAGGGCATTACATATTGAATGACGGAACTCAACGCCGCACTTTGACTTCTTACCAGAGCAAGGAAATGAAAATATTTTGTGGCATTTATAGTTATGGAACTGTGCCAGTCTTTAAAGTGTATTCCTATATGTATATTTGTTTCAACAATATATTTTTTACTTAAGCTATTGATGTCACACAGTAGCTTAGTAGTAAATGCTTGACTAACAATGTAATGAAAAATTTACATAGTAGCATGTTTCAGTTTTGCATTCTTAATAATATAAAACATCTAATAACAAAATATATGAAAATCTTTTCAAAAATATTGTTATTAATTGTCACCTGTTATTTTCTTTTTTAATTGTAACTCATTTTGTAAAGATTCATATATTTTAAAAATATTATCTGCAACATCACTTGATGGCCATGTGTTTATGATGGGGTCATCAGTTGGTTGTAATTTAGCAAGAGCTTTCATTTGACCACATATTCTGGAAACTCCTGTAAATGTCATTTCTGAACATAATGTTAAGCAATAAAAGATATTATTTGTAGTAAATATTAGACTTCAATACATATATATACATTATTTTTTTATAGTCATTGTGTGGCAGTGGGACAGCATCTGATTGTCAATGTGAATTTCATGTCTCTACTCTAATATAAAGAGAGTGGGGATGGAGTCCTTAATTTATATTAAATATTGTCAATAATATATTTATTTCTTGCTTACTTATTATTTTAAATCAAAATCAGGTAGGCAGAGGGAACCTAGTTAAGACACTCCATTCCCCACTTTCCGCTGAGTTCTAAACGCATTCCATGTTAAGTGGCGGAACTGAACGCTGTGCTTTGGCTTAACACCAGAGCAAAGAAATGAAAATATAAATGTAAATAAATATTTCATTTTCTTGAGTGGGGACCGGGCCCACATCCAATCAATTTCACAATCATACTTTGTGCCCCTGTGCCACAACCTGTCTCACTTATTATTTTAATTAAATAGTATTTAAAATTTGTTACCAAGTTTACAAAGCTATGTTTAATTTTTTTATTAAACCATATAAATATACATTTTTGGCTTGAAGTGTTGTTTGATGATAAAAAATATTAAGTTTTCATATCAAGATTTTATAATTTTTATCAATTGTTTTTTTCAAAATACAATTTTATATGTAGAGTTCTGTTGGTAGTAGCTCTATTTTTATTTTCTAATCATCATAAATATTATAGATAATTATTTCACATTCTAATAAAGCACATTATGAAAATAATTTGTACAATAATAAGCTAACATGAATTTTACCATCTACAATGTTTTCTAAGGCATCAAGAGCCTCTAATAGACCATCTACTAATTGTTTTGTTTGGTGGGGATAGTAATCATTTTCACATTCATGCAACTTTAAAGAAGATAATGATTTACAAATCTTGAGTCCTTTATCTCTTATAGAAGTCCAATTACTAAGTAAGGTATGGAGATTTGATATATGTGTATAAGCAGTTTTTGATATTCCAGGACTATTGACCTTTACTGGGCTTGTGATATCTGGAAATTAAAAAAAAAATACAGATAAAAAAGTAAACAAGATTTGCGATTAAGTTGGAGTATCGAGGCATGATTACTTGTATCACACATATTGATTATATATTCTTCTATTGTTCGTTTTAGTAGATACTCAAATGTACAATAATATACCTTTGGGTGTAAAAATATGCAAATCGTCTGTTTGTTTTGACGGTGTTTTTGACATGGTGCATTAAAAACGCAAGTATCGTAATGTACTATTTAAAAATAAAAATGTTATTAGCTTTATTTATATTTTTAATAATGACGTATATGTCACTTTATGTTTATTGCAAAAAGCAAATTATTTATAGTCTATGACTAGAAAACCACAGAAATATATTAAATTGTAGCATGAAATTTTATAGCTTTCTAAAATCACAGAGGGTTATCAAAACTTTAACAATAGTTTTCCTATACATCGTCAACCAGTTTCTCTGCAAAGGGTTCTCGTTTCTATTAACCTGCATTACGTTTTTAATCACCCCTTATAAGTCGTGACTCTCAACCCTAAATATTATAAAAATGTACATATCCAAAGATTCATCATAAACATTTATAAATTTAAATCGTAACTGTACTTACCAATGCACTAAACTTATTCCTGAAAAATTAAAGATTAATAAAAACACACGTCTTTTAAAACTTAATCCAATGTTTGTTAAATAGAAAATAACAACTTTTCTTGTACAAAAATTACATCGGTTCAAACGAAGATTTCTTCATACTCAATACATTACCAGCCATTATAAAGAAAATTTTGTTCTTTAAATAAAAAGGAATAAAGCAGCTTACTAATGGAAGTTATTCAATGTGATGATCACTTCCCCAGTTTGATGTCTCACAATACTGTAAAGTAAGTATACGTCGCGCGAAAAATTTTACTTTTAATTTTCATTATAATCTTGATGTAATTTAGCATCAATCCCTCCAGCTATTTTTTGAATAAGAGAATCCTAAATTATTTATTAGTGATAAACGTCGATAAAAGTGAAAAAAATCTTTTTTTAATATATTTTTAAAATAAATAAATTAGCTTCACGCTGTATCCCGCACACAGCAGGGTTCGTTCGCCACTTTCTGCCGAATTCTGGAGGCATTGTGTGTTGAGTGGCAGAAATCAACGCCGCGCTTAACCTCGACACCAGAGCGAAGAAATGGAAATATAAATTTAAGTAAATATTTCATCTCCTCGAATGGGGATCGAACCCACAACCAGTCGGTTTTACAGTCACACCTCGTGCCGCTGCGCCACGACCGGCCTCTTAATATATTTTTAATTTTTTTTTATCGTCTTTACTAATTTTTAGCCAAACTTTCACCAAACTAACCGTGAAGTGCATCCTTTCAAATAAAAAAAGAATCGCCGGAATCAGTTGGTGTTATATTGAGTTATTAGTGCATTTCTCGCGCACATACCTAATACAAATTTAAGAATTGTTTTTTTTCTCATAGATACCACTGTCAGAAATAGTCCAAAAAACCACGGGACCACACGGGAAGCACTTGCTTTCAAATTAGTTCACCTAGTCAAAAGTTGTGAGTTATAAAAAAAAAACAGTCGAATTAATAACCACCTTTTTTTTACATAAATCAGTTAAAACTACTGTTCCTTGCATACGAATTAATAACAATTACAAAACAAGACACATCTCTCTAATTAATTAATATTCTGTGGTCACCATTTCTCAGGTTGTTAGATTTTTGACAGATCTCGAGCTCATACTAGACATGTAATATGTTATTGTTTAGCATTTTCAATAAGTTTTACAGTGTTACATTTTTAAAATAACATGAAATTAATATAATTTTCAAATTTTTGGTTCAGGAATGTCATTTAAGTTACAGTAATAAGTCGTTTAATTTTTTTAAAACCATGTCTGGACCTATGCAAGACGTCGTGGAGGAAGATGCCGCTGATCTTCAGTTTCCCAAAGGTACAAATATTTAATTAAATATAGTACTCGTGATAGCCTTAAAAATAATATTACATATTTATACTTATAGAATTTGAAAATGCTGAAACTCTCCTTATATCAGAGGTTGATATGCTATTAGAACACAGAAAAGCACAAAATGAATCAGCAGAGGAAGAACAAGAATTTTCTGAGGTTTTTATGAAGACTCTGACTTATACTAATATGTTTAAGAAATTTAAAAATAAGGAAACTATTACTGCTGTCAGAAAGTAAGCAAAAATACCTTACTTTTTAATAACCATTTGTTGAATAACATACTGCTTATAGCCTATACATTGTGTTTAAAAAAATGATAACTATTTATTTCAGTCTCCTGCAATCCAAAAAGTTGCACAAATTTGAGGTAGCTAGTTTAGCTAATTTATGTCCAGAAACACCAGAAGAAGCAAAAGCTCTCATCCCATCCTTGGAAGGTAGATTTGAAGATGAAGAACTTAGGATCCTATTAGATGATATACAAACTAAACGTAGTATACAGTACTAATAAAATTTTATAAATAATTTTTCTTTCATTGATTTTAAAATGGTATTTTACACTCAAGTTAATATAATCTTATTGAAATACACATCATACTTAGTTTTAGTAGTTAGTAGTAGTATTTGTACTTTTTTTTTACTTTCTACTACTTCCACTTTTTTTTGTACTTCTTTTTTACCACGCTTTACCTCGACACAAGAGCGAAGAAATGGAAATATAAATTTAAATAAATATTTCATCTTCACGAGTGGGGATTGAACACACAACCAGTCGGTTTTACAACCACAATTTGTGCCACTGCACCTCAAAAATTAAAAACTATTTAATTTGAATAAGTTGATTATGGCGAGTCGATCTAGTTGGGCTTTTATTACTTTTCCAATGTCACATGTCACATAAAAATGTGATTTGAGAGCCATGTTTAATCTTGAAAATATATTATTCTCCATTTGAACATGTTTCAACATTATCTTGAAGTGGGTTAGATGATGTTAGTTACAAATACTTGAAGTAGTTAGTTACAAATTTGCAGTATTTTATTAAAAATATATTATCAATATATGAATAACCGTTGGAAGTAAATAAATGAAAGCTTCAATACTTTACAAGCCTACAAAAATGTTAAATTTCATTTCTCTTAATCAACAGACATATTTACTTAATTACTTTACACTCAAGGGGTAGGTAAAAGGTAGCTTGAACTTGCTTGTATTATTTTGCATATGTTGTGTATTGAGTTGAAAATTTATTTTTTAAACTTAGTAAAATATGCTGATGCGGGTCTAGTTTGTTATATATTAAAATGGACATTGCTGTTTTTTTCTAATAGAAATTTTTTAATTGAAATTATGTCAATAAAGGAAGTAGTAAATATATATTTTTTATATTGATAATAGCGACAAAATAATAGTTTCCAAGGTTTAATGCAATTTTCTATTTTATGTGCAACCATATTCAAGATTAAATAACATGTTTGTTTTTTTTAAACAATAACTAGCAACATTTTGCAGCTTATGCGGCCACAGACAATCTGTCATGGCGGAGTAATCAGCTGTTAATTGCAATGCCGACGAGTAGGAATATATTGTTTCAGTTTGGTCATTAATAAAAGCGTAACTTTGTTGTTATTTTTGCTTTTAATTATAACAATAACACGAGACATTTTATTACAAGCACATTCGACAAAAAATATATAGAATGGCGCGATGTCCTGTGTCATCTGTCAATTTTATTCATTCATCCATTGTAGTGCAGAAAAAAATGTGACTTGTTTGATAAATTTCGTTTTATCTAATAAGTGCTAGATGAAGATTAAATTCAGTGATTTCATGTTTACTTATTGTTTTAAGAACTCGCCGGTAACAAAGTTGTGTAGTGTAATCATCAATATAAGTACGTAGCGCAGTTTTTTACAAGGCCTAACAAATTCCCTCTACAAAGAATCTGTGCGGCGTCGGCGGTTTCGTTTATTGGACATTCAAGTGATGTTTTAATTTGTATGTAATAATTAGTGGAAAAAATTGGTTTTTTAAGTGAGTGAAAGGTGACAAAGCGCAAAATGTCGGGTCGGGTTCGAAAACAATCGGATTGTCCCGTGGGCAAGCAAGGTCCTATGAGGGCGACGCTGCCGGTATCATCAGTAATGAAAGGATTTAAAAAGAATGCTGCTAACAGCCCAACGTTGTCACCTACAAATGTGTGGCGACGAATATCACCAGATCACGCACTTTCTGGGCAAAGAAGTCCAGGAGCTATCAACTATAAAGGTATACTTTCATATTTTTTCTAAAATTTACTGACATCATTTTAAAGAAAAGAACGTATGAAGTACAGAACTTCTATACGAAAATGTTTTTATATATTGATAAATACTAAGAGTAAAATTTGTAGTCAGCATTGAAAGTTAAAATATAATGTTATTTAGTTTTAAATATTCATGACTCTTCTTATTCTATACATATATCAATATTATGATAGATTTGTTATCAAATATCCCTATTAATTTTGCGTGAAATGTCTGATTGTGGCACAATAGTACAT
The DNA here is from genome assembly GCA_021202915.1 of Heliconius himera. Taxonomy (NCBI): domain Eukaryota; kingdom Metazoa; phylum Arthropoda; class Insecta; order Lepidoptera; family Nymphalidae; genus Heliconius; species Heliconius himera. The sequence continues at coordinate 694,632 of JAJHJA010000241.1, forward strand.
CATTTGACTGTAAAGATATTGTTATTTTATGGGATAATTATATTTAACTTCTATTAACTTGTAACAAAGTTTTGTCTACATATCTTTCTATGGAGGAAAATGTGTAATTTTTTCTTTGCTATATTTTTTGTATATATTATAATTATCTATTTGTAGGCAAAGGACGATTTGGTTCTAATGTTATCAGACGCACAGCCTCTCTAGACACTCTTTATCATAAAGGACAATGGCCTAGGGATTACTATTTACATGCAGGGCAACTACAAGTTGATAAATCTACACAAGTAAGTGTTTTTTGGTTATATTGATAGATACAGTTTTATATTTTATATATATGTTTCAGAGCCACAGCTTATAATTAAATATAGTTTCCTCGCTATTGTAAGGAGACAAAGAGTGGCATTGATTGCTGTGACAAAATATTCAAATGTTTATTATAGGTTTGTAGTAGGGATATCTAGGGATTGTATAATGTGATTGATGATTGAAAGTGAATTCAAATCTCCACAATCTAAGTTCTACATATCTCTTTTGCTTCGTAACCCCATTACCAGCAGCAATACACCTTTCCACATCCATCTCATATCTGCCATCTCTACTAAACATGTGGGACCCATTTAAAGTATTAATTCTAATAAACTGTTGTGGTTGTTAACTAGCAGGTGGTTGTGGGTTTGATTTCCACTAATGAGAAAGAATTATTTTGTTGTCTGACTCTGGTGAGATAAACTTGTTTATTTAACTGAAACTGACATTGAGGTTTACTGCTCAACCTCATAATATCTTGGTTAGAATGGATTGTCATAACACTAAGTTTTCTCTGCCTATCTTGCTATAAGCAGCTATCTGGATATAACATGAAGTTATAACAATATAATTTACTGTTAATATAAACTTGCTAATATTATTTACATTAAATTATATAAAATAAATATCTTTAATTTCATCACTCTTAAAAAATAATCTTCCACTCCGCTCATGTAATGACCTCCCAGCTAGAATGAAATCCACAAACAACATGTAAATAGTTAAACACTCCTGAACTGCACATTAATAGTGTAAATATTTGATAAAGAACAATAATATATTACACTTACTACATTGCATGAAAAATTTAATTTATTACAGTCTATTGTAAGTTTAGTATACATATCATGTAACAAAAAATTAATTACATACATATATTTATTTGCATACAAACAGACTATTAACAATTATATTCAATTGCTTGATGACTCATCATCATCAACAAGAATAAATGATAAGGTGAAACATAAAAAAATATATAATCCTTCCTATGTACATACAATGGACTGATTCAACCTACTTATGACCATTTCAATTATATTAAGTAAAGTATAATCATTTGTTAAGGTTTTTTTTTAAACAAAATACTGTATCTTAGAAGATTTTACAACTCTTTACAAGAAACATACATATTTTTTTTATTAATAGCTTAGAATATCATGAGCCCAGTTGTTGCGCAGGGGCACAAAGTGTGAATTGCTTCTGGCTTTGGGTTCGAACCCCACTTGAGGAAATATTTATTTATATTCTCATTTCTTCGCTCTGATGTCGAGGCAAAGCGCGGCGCCTTCTGCCTCTAGAATTCGGCGGCAAGTGGGGAACGGAGTATCTTAGCACTAGGTTCCTTCTGCCTCCCTGCTGTATGCGGGATACTGCGTGAAGCTGATTTAATATATTTTTTTACACTATCAAAGACTTAAAAAAAAATCTATGGTACGTAAGTGCTGGAAGTTGCCTTACTGATATAATATGTGTTTATAGTATCGTGGCGTAGTGGCACAGTGACGGATTGTAAACGCGACGGTTGTCGCAAAATAAGTTATTTACGCCACTCAACACGCATTATCTCGAAAAATTGTAGAGAGCGGGGAATAGAACGTCTTAACACAAGGTTCTCTCTGGGAAGTAGGGAAGTGAAGATAAGGCGCGGCATTGATTTTCACTACATAAAATGCGATGTCTTGAAAATTGAGAGCTCCACTCTTCTCTGTTCTGTTCTTCTGTTCTGTGAAGCTGAAGAAGAACATAAGCAATTCTTTTGTCATAGAATGACTGAGAGTGACGCAAAATCAATGCAAAGTAAAACTATTGGGGATAGAAACCTGAAATTTGGTATATTCCTTTGATAGGTTTCTTATTAACATGTGTATAGGGCGTTCGCTCTTTAGAGTTGAAATTGTAAATCATAAAAATAAAAAAAGCAAGGTTATTAATCGAAATGATAGCTATTTATTGATATTAAATATCAAAAGTATCAGGGTGACTTTGGTTATTTCTGATAAATTTATATAAATTAAATAATAAATGTTGATTATTTATTGTTTACCAAGAAAGTGAATCAGAATCACAGAAAGTTAACAAACATATGCGAGGCGGACGGCTTCTTACTATAGCAAGTACATGAAAACGAGTCATTTTTAGTGAGGTTCAAGCCCACAAATGTCGCGGTTACAATAAAAAAAAATAAGCCGCTGCGCGACGACGGCCTCAGGACCTTTTACTCTTATTAATTTATTATTTATATATACTTTTCAGACCGATGATGGCGGTGGAGTGTCTGGTCGGTCATCTAGGGGCTCCGATGACGACAAGTTGGACCGTTTTCGACGAAGCCGCCTCCAAAGACCACACAAGAACACTGCGTCCGGAGATTATTCATCACATTCAATGAGTCCTGGATTTTGTAAGTGTTTTTTAGCTTTATACTATAGATAGGCCGAAGTAACTTAAGTGTTACGCACTCCGTTACTCACGTTGCTCCCAATTTTTGAGTTATGGCGTATTGAGAGTTGGAACTTAACGCCGCGCGTTTTGTCTTGTTACGACAGCAAAAAAATGAAAATAATTTATTGTCGCAAGTGAGAATTGAACTCACAACCATGTTACACAGCAGTTAGACGCGGCCCCAGTGCACCATCTTGGTGTTTTTAGTAGATACTTATACTTCTAAAACAAATCTTTAATAGGACTTTTGCTTTGTTAATATGCATGTTAATCACAATATAATAAGAACATATTACTCACTGCAGACCACTGACCACTGATTGGGAACCATTGTTGTAAATAGTTTTTTTTTTATTTTTATTTATTGAGCTACAACAAAAAATGTTTTGTTTGCTACTCAATATTTATATTTTTATACACATTTTTTATCTAACTATCAATGTCACCTATCATTAAGATTTCTAGATAGTGCTTATCAATTGTTCACAGTGTACAAATACTTTATTTAATTTCCTGTATTAGTTAGGTTCCTTATATATGGCTAAAAATGTGATATGAAATTTGTGTTGTAACAGAAGTTATAACAGTAACCTTAAGTAAAATGAAGTTAAAATTTTGCTTTACATAACAAAGAAATCGCTTGTAAATCATTGCTTATGAAGTTTATATTATAAGCAGATTTAAAAAAAAATCTAATATGTATATGAACGCAATAAACTCGGTGGTTGTGAGTTGGATCCCCATTTGTGGAAATTTTTCCATTAAAATTGTTTTCAGTATACAGCTCTGATAGGCAAACCGTTGAGTTACAACACTCAACACTATGTATTAAAATTAAAACTAAGTTATCTCAACCTATTCTGCTTTACAGGTCAAAATAAACATTTGAATTGGATTATTTCTATACTTTAGGATTCCTAGATCAAATATGGTCATCCAGACCAGGCTTTCAGTTTTAAAAAACGTCATTAGTAACATCAAAAGTATTGGAACTTGGAATATTTAGTAGATATAATAGGGGAATACTTTAAATTTTAAATAATTTTAAATAATATATTCAATAAAAATATTATACAATGTATCATAAAAGTATACTATATTGTATTTTGTATATTTGTTTATTTTCATATTCAGGGTCCCGATTTGGCAGTGGTGGTGTACCTCTTAGAGCAGCTCGTTCCTCAGTTGAAGGTCTTAATCAAGAGATAGAAAGAATTGTCCTATGTCCAGCCAGTGGAACCCAGACTCCATATATTGACAGAATACGGGATAAAGTAGGTTTATTTATTTATTTTTTTGTTATATCTATTTAAATAAAACTTGGCTTCACCTGCGGCTTTGCGGCATTGCGTGTTGAGTGGTGGAACGCAACACCGCGCTTTGCCTTGTTTGCCTTTGAGTAGAGGGAAGAAGTAAAAATAATAAGAAATAATAATTCATTTTCCCGAGATGGAATTGAACCTACAACAACATAAAAAATTACATAAAATTTTGTCAATTCAAACCACTGGTTTCTGAGATTAATGCATTCAACCATATAAAATCGTCATCCTTATAATATTAGTATAAAGTATAGAAATTAATAAATACTAAAGTGTAATTGTAAATATTTCCAGGTGACTCCAGAAGGTCACCGCGCACCGCTCGCCGAGCTATTAAGGCGCTCCGTTAACACTCAAACACCTCATGATCTATGTCATACGGCACACTCGTCAGGTATACACATTTATTAATGTGTTTTTTATTCATTTATATACTATTAATTACTATTTCGATATATAATTAATTAATCTATTTTAATTATAAATATTACATTGCTATTTTATTTGCTTGACATAAGATTTGTAAGCTTTTAATGTATTGATGTTTTTTAAATCTTATAAATGTGTGCTTTAAAAAAATCTCTCAAAATATCTATATGGAAATTAAAATGAAAAAATAAACAAAAATATAATAATCTTGAAATTGTTGTTACAAATTATATGATATAAAAAATGTAATATTATCATTGTTTATGTTAAATGAATGTTTGTACCATTCATAACTGCTGAATGAATTGTTTTTTTTTACAAAGAAATAAAAACATTATTAAAACGTGAGGCCGTCGTGGCAAAATGTCGGAACGCGGGATGAATTTTATTAATTTCTTTGCTTTGGTATGAAAGCGGCAACAGTGAGTTTAGTTGCTCAGAACGTAACTACTTGAAAATTAAGTAGAAATTAGGGAACAGAGTATCCTAACTTGTCACTACGTTCCCTCTGCCTACCCTGCTATATGCGGGATACAGTGTGAAGCCGAAAAAAGTTAACATATATAAATAAGTGTGAATTGTGGGCATAGATCCACCATCGCGGGGTTCCCTCTCCAGCGCGGGCTCTGCCGAGCTTCTAGCGACAGGTCTTATAAATATCTACGCTTTTGCACTGAACATGTTGTTACTTTTACATTAAAAAATATTAAAAATATTTGAATCACAGCCTAATTATATTATTAGAAATCAAAATTATGAAGAGGCCATCCATAAATTACGTCACACGTTGGGAGGATGGAGGATTGTGTGACTAGGGGGGACTAAATTTAAAAATGTATTATACAATCATACTTAATTTCAAATTAACTGATTTTTAATTTTAATAATTTCTAGAAAATGAATATTATCAGTTATCTAGATAATATTTGTAAAATTGCAAAAACTAGGTAGGGGATTTTCACAAGTATGCTGTGTCAAATTGTGGTAAGAAATCATGAAATTTGGGTGACGAAATTTGTGGATGTAACTAATAGTAGAATTATAAACTTAAAACATTTAAGTTTGCATAGAATTTAGTACGCATTCTTACAAAGCCACAATATGTTCAGCGACATAGAGAAATCCTTAGCAAATGAATAGTTGTGCACACTGTTATGAGTATCCCAGCATGAATTTTTTATTTTTTATTTTATCTAGAAATTAGTCTAGATATAGTTTTTAAAAAAATGATTGTTAAACGAATATAAAGTTTTTATGTCACTACTGTATAATTTTTTTTTATTATTCTCAATGGCAGATTCATATTTTTTCAAGATGTAAGATTTTCATCCAACAATTCCGTTAAAAATGCACAACAAAATGCGTTTGGACACATTTCTGATCTGTATCCTATATCTACATTAAAATGTATATATATATATATATATATATATATATATATATATATATATATATATATATATATATTCTATTTATATATATATATATTCAAGTTTTTTAAAATTTATATATAAAAATATTGTACAGTAGTGCAACAGGTTTCTATTGAATTAAAATTTTAATCATTCCTCAATATTAATATCATATCCATAAAAAAATTTTAAACATACACACCCACATGTAAAGTTTTTTTAATGGAAAGCACATTCATGCAACCGAATATAGATATTTTTACAGGCAGTCATTTGCAACTTTAGTTTTTGTAGATCTAATGATGAATTTGTTGCTTCTTAGAGAAGTTACATATCTTAATGTGTGATGTTTATGTATTTTGCCATATATTACAGGTGGGAGTGTTTGCTCGTCTCCAGATCTGGATGGATCAAAACTCGGGACCTCCCCGCAAATAAACCGATTTTTAGCACGTGAACCTCCAGATGGTTGTGAAAAGGTATTATGAATATTGTCACATACTTTTTTAACAGTTATACATATTTGTAGGTACATTTATATAAAATACTTGTTGGGTGATATTTTAACATTTCTTAATTTAAACTTAGATATTATATATGTTTATTACTCGGAAATTACATACATAACTCAATCGTTAGTTTAGATTTCACTTTTCTGGATAATATCTATATGTTAATTTAAGAAAAACACAATATTAAAATATTTTTTATCTATTAGTATCTTGTATGACAATAAAATTCTAGGACCGTATTTATAAACCGCTTTCAAGTCTAAGATCGATGCCCCCTTACTGGCTCTTTTAAGAAGACAATCACATAACCAGATATGGTTAATAATTATGTTCATTTACTCTTCCTCTAGTAAGAAGACAAAGCGCGGCATTTAAATAAAATAAATATCCAATATCCTATCCAAGCAAGACACTTGGTGAAATTTAAAAAAAAACAATTGCAATTTCCAGGTGAATCTAAAAGCCGGCGAAGGCGCGTACACGGAGCCCCCGCTGATGAAGCCCAGCGTGGCGGGGTTCACGCTGCGGCCGTCGCTGGGCTCCGCCTTCCAGCCGCTGCAGCCGTCCCCGCCCGACCGCCCCCACTGACCACTGCCGCCCGGCACGCCGGACGCCGACGTACTGTCCATGTGCTATATGTGTACTATATGTTGAGTGCGTGTACGTGTGACCCTTCAATTGTCGGTTTTTGTTTTATTTTTCGCGGCTTTGAGTTCTATCGCAGTTCCTCAAGATTTCGACGAAAAGTGGAGAACGGAAGTGTCTTAATGAAAATGGAGTGTCTTAACACTAGGTTCCCGGTTTCCCTCTGCTGTCTGGTATGTGCGTGTAACAGTGTGAAGCTGTATCCATAACTGGGGCAGGTAGGTGGAGGAACCTAGTGTTTAGTGTCTAGTGTGGAGTGTCAATTTCTTTAGGTTGTGTTAAGTGGCGGAACTCATCGTCGCGATATGTCTTCTTAAGAGAGCAAAGAAATGCACATTGTATATTCCTCCGTGAAGGAATCGATCCCACAGCCGTCGCGTTTACAGGTTCGGTGTTGGTTTTTTTTGTAATATAAATTATATGTGGATGTATGTTAGGTTAATATTTTTTCACATTCGTCTATATAATGTGTTTTATTGTAAAAACTAAATCGAAGATTTTGGTGTTAGGTTAAGACAATTTAAGGGTTACTCAATCCACATTATAGTGCATGTCAGCTCGGTTCAGTCGACAAGTTTGCTATTAGTAACTCTACCACACAAAGTAAATATAAACATCGTGGAATGTCACATCGAAATAGGATTTTGCTCTAGGATTGGTCGTTTCGATCCAATAAGATTTAGACATAGGGGAAGTGTGTATTCACAGAAACGTTATATTTTGATACTTGTTAAATGGCATCCTGTTTTATTTATAGAGTAGCACTGTGATGTGGACCGAGCTGAAGTGTCGTTTAACATCTAACTAATAATCGTTGATAAGTATTTTTTTTAATAATGTTGTGAGAATTTTCAAGAAAACTTAATTTTATATCGATACCAAATTTGAATGTGTCAAGGTTTTGATATGACGTTTATTCTTCCAACATTATAAAACCATTCTGTTTCCGGTTAGTTGGTGTCACACGGGACGTGACGAGACGTGACGTGACGTGACATGACATGACATGACGTGACTACATCACTGATAATGCTCATAGCAACATCACTACCCCCCTGACTCTCGATACGACGAATTCGATTTAACGTAATCGGTTATCGGTAAATCCATCCAATTTGTAATAGACACCGGATATACCTTTTGAGACTTGTTTGTACTTGTCAATTTGTACGGTCCGCACGGTTGGCCTTTGTGCGGACTATATTTGTTTATGCGTTAAGTGATCATTTGACAGATTGTAGCCATAGGAGCGGGTTCGATAATTCAAATAATTTTTATACTGACTATATTATAGAACATTTTATATCGTTACGGAACCTACGTGTTACGGCGTCGACCCTATACTAACAGCATAGTTTATAAGTGAACTAAACTACTACATTTAAATAGAAAACCTCAAGAAATAGGATTAAAATTGAACGTTTTTTACCGCTATATAACAATAATCTATCGATGGTGTACCCGCTCCTTGAGCTCCGGCGTAGTATAGTATTGTGCTAGTACCTGTCTCCAATCAAAATTTTTAAAATATATTTTCGTGATATATTAGATACTTATGAAGTGGTATATATAAAAATTGATAAATATTAATTAATTCGACTAATGGACGCAATTGATTGCATGTTATAATGTAAGTATCGAGTAGGTGCTTAACAATGTTTATGACGTAATACTTTTATTATTAATATTATACCCGTGACGCACACTGTACACAGATACAGAGATCTAGTCTAGTCGACTAATTCATTACATATACGATGGGTTTTTTCATTGAAATGTGTCACATTCCGCCATATTCGATTTCCACATCCACTTTAATATATTGTTAACAAAACAAATATATAACGCAGGAAGTAATAGAGCTTTTTCTTAGCGTGATTGGTGATTTTTTAAAAATTATGCTAAGTAATAGATTTATGTTCATCCTGGGATACCGTGGAATGCTAACAATAAATGAAACTACTCACACAATTTTATTTTATCTTAATAAAACGTATATAAAAATGTAGAGCTATGTCTATATATAGATATTCATAAAATGATAATTTGTGCTTCTTGATCATCCATCGAGTAGAACTCCTAAGTTTCACATTTGCAGTAGTTACTGATTCATGTAAGTTGTTTCTTATAAAAGTTACATTTCAATCAGTAGTGACAATAATTGTATGTAAGTTATATTTTCTATTGGGATACTTAAATGATGGCATAGTGTTGTGTCCATTATAATAATTTATATGAGTGAATGGGTGTTTGTTACGAAACCGATTGTTTTACTTGTCAAATGTGAAGCAACCAAAGCGAAGTCACCGCTACTGCTTTTTTTTTGCATTACCGTATCGAGTCTAAGCTTTTTTTTATATAATGTCTCTATTTTTTTGTGGCGACACGAGTCGAGTGTGGGAAAGCGGACACGGAGAGTGACGGGAAATTAAATATGATCTCAAAATATTGTTTACAATGTGTATATATAAACTCGTATGTATGTATTACGTCTTTATCTAATTAGTTCACTGATAAAATCGCAACATTTTTGTCTTGGTAACAAATTAACTTGGACCAAAATTCTGACGGGCCGCAGAGTGTCCGCGATGCGAGAGTTCGAGGTTCGAAGCAGGCTGTTTTTCTAAAGAAGATAGCTTTAAAATATGGGATTTGACAAGAAAGTGGAAGATGATAGACTGATTTTTTAAATCTTTACTCATGCTTTGGTACAGGTATCTTGACAATGATTATAGTAAAGTAAATATATAAAAGTATATACTCGAATAGCACGTGCACCATTTGCGCTCCACCTCCCTCGCGATGTGAACGGATTTAATATCGTCCATCGAATGTACTCGAACTGAGATAGAAATAAACATTAAAAATTTAGATTCTCACTTCTCAATACTGCATCGACTGTTTTGGAATACGTTTTTACGTGCATTTTAATAGGAGTTATTCCTTTTTTCGTCTATATGTATAGCGTTAGTACATTCGAGCCGAGCGGTGAGTGATGGGCACACAGTAACAACATCACACATAGTTTATAATGAATACGATTGTATATAAGAGTATGTATACTTGGTTGTTGCCGTAAGGAGAAATGCGTGGACGTCGGGTATCTGTACTGGGTGCAATGGATAGACACGGTATTCGTTATTATATCATTCGGATAGGAAAGAATGGACCATGCCAATTGGATCTCTCATTTTGGCCAAAACGCATTTCTATGATCGAGACTGATAATGTAGAATGTTGAAAACATAGTTAGATCTGCTTTATTATTTTTTAAAGTTTTGTAAATTCGAATTCGACGGCGAATATATATTATGTATATATTTTTGACGGCTCACCTTTGGAATATAGAGTATTTTAAATCTTGTCATTGCTCAAATCGAAATTTTTATTAAGAGCCATACTTAAGATATATGCCGAATTTCGAATGTAAACATTGTGATTGTAAATTTCAAGTTGCTTATATCTATATATTATAATTTATATATGAGTATCGAGTATTATTTAAAAAATGAATGTGATATGTAAGTGAATATTGATTGTTACTTGACAACTTCCGGTACTGATGCGTGCACAAAGTAGACAGTACGAGTTGTGAAGTGTTACCGAAGGTGCTGAGCTGCGGTGATCTTAGTGTAGTGCGCGGAGAGCGGAGAGCGGAGAGCGACAGGACAGGGGCGGAGGCGGACTTGCGGTAACGAGGTGGCAGTTTTCTCTTTTGTTCTCAGTGAATGTGACAAACGGTCGGAACTGGAGCGGTTTCGATAATATGTACAAATTTCATATTTGTTCAATAAGTAAATGTATGTAGATTTAAAAATTATTCAGTAGTATCACAGAGCCGATAAATTCATCTTTGATTTCACATTCATTATTAGTAAATACATATGTAATGATAATGTACGCTGCGCAAGACGAAAAAAAAACACATTAAAATATGGAAGACAAAGCCGAGCCAGTATTTAAAATCCGGATTACTGTGTAGATTTTCTCTCATAAGTGCAATATCTAGGTGTAATGTTGACAAATGTCGTAGCGGGCCGACCTCGTTCGGCGCCCTCTCAGATCCTTTACTTAGTTGCACATTTATAACGAGACATGTACAGTTTCCGTAATTATTGTAAGCTTCATTGCATCGCTTCCTGTTAGCTTCCGTGATGTTAATAGTGAATAGGGTGGACGGTGCCCACGCGTGAGACCCGAAACAATATTATGCTTTACTAACATAATACTTACAATATTTAGATTTATGTCACAGGTCCAGGTTGTACTTTAGGATTTATCTTTTCCAATGTCGTTACCTAATTTAAGATTTAGTATGTTTAGGTGACCCGAAAATATTAGCTGTTAATAAATGTGTGCTATAAAAAGGTACCCTTACCGATTAATTTTATGTAAACCACTAGGACGTGGGAAACATTTCTATGTAAAGTTGTTGACACATTCCACTATGATATTCAAAATATTGTACGTATATAAATGTGACTGGGGACCGTGATCTGTTATATGATGCGTAGTAATAAATCTAATCTTATTTTTGTCACGACTAAATAAGTAAATTACCCAAATAATACAGACCCTAAAGAAGCGACATCTAGAAAATTAAATTATTGCATGTATGTACTTGAACCGCGTTCCCATCCAGTCCAAGATTGAGGTCCTCTTTGCATATTATACCACTGAAACAACTTTATGTAGAAATATGAATGTTTTTTAAAGTACATAAAGATATTTTTGTATGTTCAGGGTAGGAGTTGTGCAAGATGTACCATAAAAGTAATTTTGCTAGGACCTTAGATTTGATAGTTCTTTTATAGATGGTTAATATTATTTTAAAGTTTGCTTTTAGATGATTGATAAGTTTGTAATTTTTATTACTATGATATTAGATTAAATACTAACATTAAAACTAAACCAAAAGTGCCCATTGAGATAAGTTTATAATTCAAGCGAGTCTTTTGTCCGGCATTTTGTTAAAAATAATGTTTAGGCGACAAAATTAGTGAATAAGGAAATTATGGAAGGATTGTTGAGTTTTAGTTTTCTAAAATTGTTGAGGTTTATTGAAAAAAAAAAATTTTTTTTACACGCAATGTTCGACAAAAGGCTCGCTGTTAGAGGCATTAATTAACATCAATAATAATAGTATCGATTTTAAGTAATGATAAGAATGGTTTTATTATAGTTTTGTTTCAGAGAAGAAATTCTAATTACTATTTTTGTTTCCAATATTTTATCACTTTTACCTGTTTTCATTGTAATGTATCTTGCTGTATTGCAGACATATCCAATATACAGACTGATTTAAGGAAGGCTTTTTTATTTCTATTTACTATTTCTCACTCACCTACTACTTTATCCAGCTATGTGTGTTTTTATATACAAAACAATATCAGGACAAAATGATATTTAAAAAAAAACCAATATCTGTATCAATATTTATTTAATTATGCAGTTTTCAATCAAAACAAAATAAAGGAATTCTCAGTGCAAAAAAATATACAAGTTATACATAAAGATATTCAACAATCACAATAAAACTTAAATCATTTATCACAAATAAATGTCTTTATTAATAAGTATAACCTAAGACCATTTAAAGTACAAAAACTTAACAAATTTTGGTAAAACTATCAATACTTTAGTACAATAGTGTACTTTGATAATATTTTTTTTGTTACATAATAGTTTTACAAATTAAAATATAACCAAATTAGTTATTTTTAATCAAATGGCAAAAATAAATATTAAGAACGTGTGTATAAAAGCCCCAATTGAAAGTTAGTTGTTTAATCCTTTTATTTAAAATGCCAATAAATTAATTTAATCAGCATTTATTAAATGCTTTTGTTGAAAACCGCGAAAGATATAATATACAAGAGTCACTACTATGTCAATTTTGCTGACACCATACAACATTTTTTATGATATTTGTAAAATTTTTCTCAATAAAGTTTGAAATGTGTCTTATATATAATGTCTATACATTACACATATTACATCTATTTTACTACATTTGGACAAGATTTAAAATGGTTCCTGTTAAATGTGAACCTGGTTTAATAACTTACCACAGTAGAAGTATAAAGTGGACAATCTTATATAAGTATTGTATCATCTTAACTGAGTGATATGAATTTAACTTTTTTATTTAAAAAAAAACTCATAGAAAAGACAAGATGTAATACGTGCTTTTAGATCCTTACTATAGAAGTGTACTTCCCGTCCAACTTCGAATTATTTTTTTTTTAAATTACTCCCATAAGTAAAAAGTTTGTATTTACTATTATATAAACAGTGGATCAGTGGAAAGAGTTACATTAACAATGGCAATTTATTTTTTTACTTCAAATGTCTTTTCTTAATAAAGAGTAATTTACATTTTACGTAAACGTAACATCACCTAATTTTACGTAAATATTATTTCTAAAGATTTTTTGTATAAAATAAACATATTTCTTTACATTCATTTGGTTTTGATTTGTAATTCTACGGTTTAGTTTCTAATAATATAAACGATGGAGCAAACAAGTTTAAGATGATCGTGCACAAATACCCCTTGTGATATAATAATACAGTTGAAAGGCACGACCTCAGACCGACAGTTATATGAACAAAATACACATATAATATAATATATAAATTAGTCAAATGTGAAATACATATGTCAATCACCCTAATTTTAGTAAAAATGCATAGGATATATAAAAGAATTGAATACAAATCCCGATAACGCTATCAACAATCACTAATCTTATCAAAGATTTAGAGTTGAGTACCTTTTTTTATAGTACAAAGTATAAATAAATACTATTATGATAAATACAGCTACAATATTCTATGGAATATTTTAAATTATTAGAACATATTTATGTAATAAAAGTTTACATTCAACATAGAACCATACTTAAAAGTATTAAATATAACTCAAATTAGAAATATTAGTAGTAAAATGCGAGATTGCTGTGGGCTCATTTCAAAAAAATTTAAAGTAGCAATATATTTAATATGTTACATTAGTATACCTTTTTTTGTTACAAAATATTCATTGCATTATATTTGTTAAATTGTTTGTTTTATTCTTTTTGACTGAAAGTATAAACAAGGATACTTCATGTATCCTTGATGAAATCCAATATATTAAAAAAGCAAACCAAGACAAATGTTTCACTGACAACATTCAAATAGTATTTAAAGTTATAACCACCCATTGATGTGGTATAAAGTATATTTCCTGCTTCCACAAGGATATACTTAATAAAATATATGTGTTACTGTGTATGTTACCAGAAATATATGTTATATACAAACTAAAAAATATAATATTTTGAATATTCAGTAAAATGTTTGCATTTCGTTACATAATGTTTATTAGAAATCATAGTACCTTTAGTATATTTTTCTTTATATATTTTTTTTTTCAGCTTCACGGTGTATCCCGCACACAGCAGGGTAGGCAGAGGGAACCTAGTGTTAACACTCCTGTTCCCCACTTTCTGCCGAATTCTGGAGGCATTGCGTGTTGAGTGGTAGAGCTCAACGCCGCGCTCAACCTCGACACCAGAGCGAAGAAGTGGAAATATAAATTTAAATATTTCATCTCCTCGAGTGGGGATCGAACCCACAACCAGTCGGTTTTACAGTCACACCTTGTGCCGCTGCGCCACGACCGGCCTAATTATTGTTATTCCTGTCCCTTATGAGAGTATTATATGTTTTTTTGTCTATTAAGAAACATTGAATGATATATGTGGTAAAGCACTGTACTGTTATTTTCCTAGTAACAGACAATCTGAGAATCAATTATATTTTTAAAACCGTCGACATCTATCGTGTATAGTTAAATGTTCCACCGTCAAGAATTTAACATAAAAAAAGTTATAATAAAAACTTTTAAAAAAATATCGATGTAAATATTCAGTTTTAATATTTTATATTCAAAATGTTAATTATATATATTTTTTTAAAATAACTATAGCAGGCTCCCAGAGATAGTGTTCATATATTTCTGGTAACTTTTGTACAATTTAAATCGAAATGCACGTCATGTAATGTGTATTTATTACATACACATATATTTTTTAAATGAAATTCTAACCGGATTAATCTCGTATAAACCTTTTTGGAAAACTTTGCAGTAGGCCGTTGTCACTGGTACACTCGGTAGGTATGGGTCCACCAGTTGTGGCGCGATGGCACAAACGCGCGATTGTAAACGCGACTGGTCGTGGGTTAGATTCCCACTGGAGGAAATGAAATATTTAATATTTTCATTTCCTAAATCTAGTAACGAGACGAAGAACGCCACTAAACACCCAACAAAATGTTTTACTGGGATTGGAGTGTCTTATCACTAGATTCACAGGTTCATTCTGCCTACCCTGCTACATGCAGGATACAGCGTCAAAGTATAAAAAAATCCGGTTAAAGAGTTTCATTTAAAATGTGTAATAATCGCGAAATTCAAAGATCTCATTTACATATACACTTATTTTAGAACAATTAGTACATTTCCTAATAATGTTCATTTAAAATGCAACTCCCTGCGATAGTAACTTTGACTAATTTAAGTGAATTATAAATTTATTTCTTTAAGTAGAACTGGATGTGTCTTGTCCAATATTTTGTTTTTTTTCCGCAATCCAAGCGTGTATCCTCTCTTTTAGCTCCGTGTTAGATTTCACTTGATCCATTGATAAAGGCGAACGATTGAATGGGTCCGATTGATCGCTTAGTAAATGTCTGAAAAAATATATTATAGTGTTAAAGTAACCGTGGTGACAAAGGGGGTACAAAGTGTGGCTGTAAACCGACTGGCTGTGGGTTCGAACCCCACTCGAGGGACTGAAATATTAACTGAAAATTACATTTGCATTTCTTCGCTCTGGTGTCGAGGCAGTTGAGTTCTGCCACTCAACAGGCAATTCAGCAGAAAGTGGGGAACGGAGTGTCTTAACACTAGGTTCCCTCTGCCTACCCTGCTGTATGCGGAATACAGCGTGAAGCTGAAAAATAAAATACATACCTAGCTATAGTGGTCCTATCTACTGTGGTCCTAGAACTGGGCAGGATGACGGGGTCCAGCATAATGGTGCTCATGATGGGGTCCAGGAAGTCATCGGGCGCGTTCGCGAGTATCTCCTCGTCGCGCTGACGCTGTTCCGCCAGATGCGCCACGCGGGATGCCACATCTTGTAGAGACGTTATGAGACCACCGCCACCGATACGCACTGGAAATGATATTTTAAACTGAGAAAAGCAAATAAATATTTAGGAAACGTTTATATTTTTTTTATGTAGCGAGACTCGACCCCACGTCTCTTGGAAACCGAGTCTCGCTACTAACATGAAATCTCATAAATTGGACGGAAAGTGAGGAACAGATTGTCCTAGTACTAAGTTCCCTTTACCAAAAAAAAACAACTTACCCAAAACAGCCTCTGCTAAAGTAAACAGTTGAGGCGAATACGACCGTCCATCATCAGACACGGCGGCACAGAAACGCGGGTTGTTGCCAAGCTCCACGTACATACGACAGATGTCCAGTACTGTGTTAGCGGGTTCAAATTCAAATTCTTTCATGTCTTTTACCTAAGTGAAAAAAATTATATATAAGCAATTTATTTTGCTGTAGTAGTGCAAAAATATTATTTATTATTTTTTTAATAATTAATTGTAACATTAATTTGTAAATACACTATCCATACCTATATTATAAATTCGAAAGTAACTCTGTCTGTCTGTCTGTGTCGCAATCAGGCCCAAACCGCTAATTCAATTGTGATAAAATACTCATATAGAGATACTTGAGGGTCTTCGGATGAACATAGATTACTTTTTTTTCCCATATTTGTAATATTGTCGATATATACTAATATATTAAAATATTTTTCAATTTGACAGGCAATTTATTCCGCCATGTTAATAACAACCGACCGTTGCTAAGCAACGGTTTGCAAAGTTTATTTGTTGTTATAAGCAAACGTCACCCAAAATGGGCTTGCTTAACGCATACATGGCGTGCGCCGACTCAACCTTATGAGATACATAAAAATAATGTTTTACAAAAATATTGTTCTTTAAATAATGTTTAAAACAGTCCGCGATACACATACCATATTTATCTCTGAAGCTTGAGCCAAGTAACACAGTAACAACAAGTAACCATTTTAATTAATTTACTTTATATTTATCGGGTTTTTGTTGTATGTATTTTCTATAATTTGATATTGATCCTTATGAAAATGAATATAATAGTCACTTTTAGCATTTCATCTAGATTGAAATTATAGTTTACTGTATAACATTCTAATAAATAATTAAGGAGATGTCACTGATTCGAAATGACCTAGCGAGCTACGACCGGCATAGTATGACCGACGCGAACGGGCAGATGACTTTGACGGTTTTGTAAATTTTCATACATTTTCGAACTACTGTTAATTTTTATGTAATTATTTGCTGTTTATAATTAATTTATACTTTTCTTTGGTTCTTCGCTTATTCGAGGAGCAGATTAGTTAGATTTTCATAAATTTCTTGGTGTGGTGTAAGTTGCGGCCCTGCGCGGCATCGGTGTAATATTATTTAAGTATTAAGGAGAGAATTGTTGGTTATTTCATCTTGGTTGGATGGTTATCTATACCGTTGTTATACACTTAATAAATTGTGGTTTTAGTTTTCTGGGATTTTATTTGATATTGCTCGCAAAACTTATCATATTTAATGTAGAAAGGACTTTAATTATTTCATATAGTATCTATGTACGTGCGCAAGGAAAACGAGTAAAAAGATTTTTCCCGGGTAAATCAGTAAAATCGATCACTGAAAGTCCAATAAAAATTAGTTCAGTTATTCTGGATATTAGCTCGGGGAAATAGAAAGACAGAAAAAGATAAAATTATTAATAATGTAGCTGGTTTTGTTTAGTTTTTTTATTAATATTTTACTATGGTTACGTTTACTTTTTTTTTTTTTATTTAAATTAGTTACATATTTTCACAAACAATTTCCTAAATATATCTATAAGCATTCGTAAAGTTTAAGCGGGCGAAGCCGCGTCCGGGTCCGCTAGTTTATATATAAAGACTTGTGCATTTTGATGGATTTATAAAATTACCTGATAAGATCTCCACTCTTTGAAAGTATTTATAAAGAAATTATAAAATTGAGGCCAGTCGTAGCGCAGTGGCACGAAGTGTGACTGTAAAATCGACTGGTTGTGAGTTCGATCCCCACTCGAGGAGATAAAATATTTACTTAAATTTATATTTCCATTTTCTACGCTCTGGTGTCGAGGTTAAACGTGGCGTTGAGTTTTGCCATTCAACACGCAATGCCTCCATATAATAGTAGTCTCCAGAATTCGGCGGAAAGTGGGTAACGGAGTGCCTTAACACTAGGTTCGCTCTGCCTACCCTGCTGTGTGCCGTATGTGTCGAAATAAAAAAAAAAACATTAGTTCTTATAACTTCGATATGTATGTACTTGCACATATTAATTCTTATACAAAAACACACACACACACACACGCACGCTAACATAAATATATACAAACCTTAAAATTCTTCTTGTTAGGCCCTACCAGGTGCAACAAGAAGTAATTTAACATGGAAGCGATACGTTCAACGAGCGTTGGATGGCAGAACACGTACGGCGCGTGGGCGGTCAGGCGAACCAGCGCACGCACCGTGTCTTTTCCCAGGATATTGTCGAAACGAGCTAACATGCCCGTGTGTGAGAGATTGGCTATATTTTGTTCCCGTTCTGCAGCAGGAAGAGATGCCCAAGCTCCTGATTCCCTATATTAGAAAAAAAAGACACATTTTAAAGTACAGTTTGTTTATACGGTTCATCGGAAAGTAAATGTGTTATTGTAACAAACCCTGTAAACTAAAAATATTATTCATAAGTTTTTTATTATTGAAAAATTATAATTTATTTAAAATAATAATAATGTTTTATCACATATTAGTCTGATATACACATATATTATCATATGTTACTATGAAATATTACTGTATTCTAAAAAAGATAAGTTTTTTAGTTTATGTATGTATTTAAAGTTTGCTAAATGAGATGAAACTAAAATAAAAATATATAAAAAAAAAGAAAAGAAATACAACAAGAAAAGTATTCAATAAACTGATCATTGTCTAAAATAGTAATAACTTAAAATTAATTGTTTTTTACTATTTTAACAGTTACCTCAATTCGATCGTTATTAAATATTAAATAATATATTACATATACATGAGCATGTTTATACAATATTATAGAATAAAACAATACAAATATACTTACTGTGCAGTTTGCATGGTGCGTATCTGCGCCATGTTGCCGAGTGCTTCGTCCAAAAGAAAAATGGCGTCGTTCATTAACAGATTGACGAATCGTAGGAATAAAGGTGGATGTACTGCTTCCATATTGGCCTCAGCCTCTTTGGCCAGTCGACTGGAAATAATATTGATTTTTAAGTTACATTTGGCATTTTTGGTAGCAGAGAAGGCGGCAAGTATTTAGTGTTAAGCCACTCCGTTTTCCGCATTCTGCCCGAATTTATAAGAATATTTTGAGTGGCAGAATTTTAAACAGTAGTAAAAATTCTACACGTAGAACAATAAAAATAATAAATTCCTTCAAATTAGTATCAAAGTCACAAACACCGTAGCAAGAGCCTGTCCCACGGGGCTTTCTATAAAACCATATAAAACAAGTTGTAGAGCTAATTAAATATCTCACGTGAAAGCTTCCCTGTGTTCTTCATTATTCCACAAGAAATCCATAACCAGGTACATAGGGCGACGGTAATTAAACTTCTGTTCAAACTGAACACTTTGTCCTGTCATTTCTATGCCCACAAATACATCCAGAAGACAAGGCACAAGCTGGAAATACAATAATAAAAATATAATAATAAATGTAATAAAAAAAATTATAACTTTTGGATAATGTTTCAAAAATCGAACATAGCGTGGCTCGAACGCGCACCTCCTAGTAATTATTCAAACACTTTAACCACTAACGGCTGATATGAATAATTTATCTATCTTTAACAATTTGTTAAATTATGTATATAATACAATAGATTTATATGTGTTACACGATTATATACCTAATGTTACCTTTCACACAACGTTAGCCACACGTTCTTATAAAGCTACGTCGATCTTAAATAATTGTTACAATATATTTATGATTTTAGCACCTCTGTAGGGATATTTTTACAAATGATCGTTTATCACCCAGAAATGGTAATGCTAAAACTGATCATTTGGCACGAGAGAATGCTACTTAATTATTATTTAATATGTTTTAAAAATATTTCCATATTTAACCCTTTCAGGACCATAAGGTTTTGAGAGGTGTTGCGCTTATTTTAACTGTTTAATATAACTTATTGTGGATCTAAAAAACATATTTTTAAAGAAAAATATTAAATTTAGTTTTAGTTTTTGTGTTTTTTTATGGGACACGCCTGTCCCTGTGGTCGTAAGAGGTAACTTATTGTCATAAAAATCATCTTTATAATTATATGATTTATAAATTAAGTAGGGGGTTAAATAAAACAAATCGCTATGATTATTACACATATTCTTATTTTTCAACGAAATAATATACTACTTCACTTAATACTCAAATAGTAAAATTATACTGGTTATGAAAGTCAGCGAAATAATTTCTTTCATTTTTATAGCAGAGATCTTTACAGATCAGCACAACTATCATTTGTATGGTTTTCCTCCTTATTCTTGGCACTATTTACGCATCTCTTGCGGACACTGGCTTCATCTATTGCTTGTAATAGTAACTGTGGCTTTGTAGAATTTCGTACGACACTTACTTTTCAAATAAGAACATAGACATATTCTTGGATAGACACAGAGGTGTCTGGTAGTAAAGCCGTTGAATAAACTCCAAGACTTGCCTAAAGCCTTTTGCCTTGCTGTAGGCTGGTAAAAAGACTTTCTTCCTATTTTTTTCATTGTAAACCTTTGTATACAATATATGTATACAAGTTATTGGCAGCCATATCAAACAAATCAAAGAATAATCGTAGATAATGCTTAATTTTAGATTTCCGATCTAGTTCCTAGCACATTATGTTGCTCCGTAAGATCAATTTTACGCACATTTTTAATGTGATATACTATTACAATAACGTGATATACTATACTTGGACATTACACATAATTTTTCTCTGCTGACTACATACAGTTTTACGTCGTTTTACAACGTATGTTTCTACAGGCGATGTTTTGTTGTATTATATATCATTATTTATTTCTATTATCTGAACTGACTCTATGATTTGAACTAAAGTATTTTGTTTGTAGAAACAAATATATCTATAGTACCTTTCTGAATTGATACTCCACATTAGGAAGAACATTTGGAATGTATGTTCTGTGACTGCACGTAATCAGGTTGACTGTTGCATTGTGGTACTATGGTAGGATTTACTGCAGAAGTTGAAAGTTCAGGTGATTTGCTTTTTATTTCTAGATGTTGCAATGATGTATCATCAATCTTTACATCATGCGCCCTGGTCATCATTCTGTGTCAATAGTTTTTGATCTTCCTCGTCAAGCAGTAAATTGTCCTCACAGTAATTATTAAATCTCATTAAAATATTTCAAATTTCATCTTCCTTGAGTTCAAAAATTCTGTGTCCCTTACAAAATAAAGTATGAAAAAATAAAAATAAATAATTGAGGGTAATAATGATTTTTTTTTGCAACAAAATTTATGTGCAAAATAGCTCCTTCATAGACCATAGGGACAATGTTGTCCCTTTTGGTTTACGACGACTTATACAAGTAGAAAGCATAAAAAAATGTATTTTAAGTGTACAAACTTAATATATACTTACCACTGAATCAATATTTTAGGAAATAAAACCTTAAACGTCACTTTTACTCCTTGAAATCCATTTCTAAAATATTGGAATTCCGCGCGGAGCAAACAGCCACTTTTTAATGCTAATAAGTTAAAGTATGATGACTGAATAGCTAATTAAATATAATGAAATAATAAAAAGGTACTTCTAGAAACTAATTGACAAAAAAAACACTTATCTGTTTCTTTTTTCCTGACTACCTTCAATTTTATCATCTGGGACAAATGTGTCCCCGTAGTCGTGAAAGGGTTAAGAAAGAAATTATTTCATACTATAAAGGCCTCATCACCAAAGTGATCATTTACATATGTTTACAGACAGTCTAACCAAGTCTATTAAAACAATTCAAATAATAAAGAACTCACCTGTAACCTATGGGGATGTTCTTTAAATAGTTGCTCTCTATAAAACGACGCCATATTGCTAAGCGGCTGTTGATCGTCGGGGTGATTAGGCAACATCGCTTCTAGGCATTCTGCTAAGCGGGCCCTAAAAATATTTAATAATTCATTATATTTATTTACAATATTTCAATTTCACCATTCAAGTTAGATCAGATGTTAATAAGCTGATATCATTTGCTATTTTGCTTCAAGAAAGAAAAAAAGTATGTTACAAAGTATGGCATTCTTGTTAATTACCCTCAATTTTTTTTCTAAATAATCAGAAATGTTCGTTACACTATCAAAATAAATCTGTCAGTGGCGTAGCTGGGGGGGTGCGAGCGGTGCGGTCGCACCGGGCAACAAATGGAAAGGGGCAACAAAGTCTACGATCAATTCTTCTAATTTTTTTTCAATCAAGAATCGAGGAATGTACAAGAAAAATAAGAGAATGAAAATGAACAATACAATCTCGCTATCATGTCAATTGAACATGAACTAGTCGATACTATTGATTTTGAAAATGTGATTAATGACTTTGCTAGTTAAAAAGAGCGTAATCTCCGTTTTAAATTTTTGCAATATTTTTTACCAAAATCTAATGTTATAACTTATAACTTAACTTAGCTTCACGCTTTATCCCTAGCGAGGTAGTCGGAACGGAACGCCAAACGCCGTAGCGAGACCGTAGTCTCAACATACCTCTTTCGCCTTGTCCACTGTTATCAACCTCTTCATACATGCCCTCCGGGGAGTCCTCATGCTTTTTATATGACTTTCCTCCAGTATCTTTGATACTGTGTTTTCGAAGGTCAACCGAGGTCTCCCTCTATCTGTCTTACCACTCACTTGTCCATCATAAATCTTTTTTGCCATTATTTCATCACTCATTCGTTCGACGTGCCCAAACCAGCTGAGCGTGTTCTTCTTCATTCTCACCGTGACATCCTCGCTAATACCTGCCATTCTGTGTATCGCTTCATTACGGATTCAATCGGCTAAGTTGACTCCGCATATCCTACGAAGAGATTCTCCACGGCATTCATCTTTCTTTCATTCTTCTTCTGTAATACCCACGTTTTGCTGTTGTTTAACAGCGTCGGTACCAACACTGCATTGTGTATGGCCAAACGCGCAGGTGTACTGAATGCAGCTAAGGCTCCATTAACCCTGTTACCGGCAGCAATACGCCTTTCCACATCCATCCCGTATTTTCCATCTTTTATTCTTCCCAAATATACCACTTCATTCACCTATTCTAATATTTTACCATTTACACTGATTTTGCGTCCGTTCTTCATTTCTTTCAAAAATGACCTTGAGATGAATTTCAGAACCTTTGTCTTATTCGCATGGAGGCTTAGACCATTATTTTCACACCCTTCTTTCAGAGTGGTGACCAATGCCCGCAACTCGCATTCTGATGATGCAATAAGCACTGCATCATCTGCGTACAGCAGGCAATTCACATTCAGGTCGCCTTTCACATCAGGCCAACTTTCACTCTCATATTACTTTGTTTCACTCCATGGAGACAGCTTTTTTTTTTTATGGAAAAGGACAAGGCAAACGAGCGTTAGGGTCACCTGATGGTAAGTGATTACCGCCGCCCACGGCCCCGTGCAACACCAGAGGAGCTACAGGTGCGTTGCCGGCCTTTAAGGTGGAGATAGACGCGCTTTTTGAAGGTACTCATGTCATATCGACCTGGAAACACTGCCGCGGGTAGGCCATTCCACAGTTCCGTGGTGCGTGGAAGGAAGTTCCTACGAAACTGCACAGTAGTGGATTGCCACGTATCCAGGTGGTGTGGATGATATTTCAGCTTATATCGTACTGTGCGGTTAGAAAATTCGGCGGCAGGCAATAGGTCAAACAGTTCTTCAGAACACTCCCCATGATAAATGCAATAGAGAACGCACAGCGAAGAAATGTCTCTACGCAAAGCCAAAGTATCAAGCCTTTCACAGATTATTGGGTCCCCAATGATTCGAATGGCTCTACGTTGTATGCGATCGAATGGTTCAAGCTGATACTGAGGTGAACCAGCCCAGAGATGAGAACAGTACTCCATATGAGGCTGAACCTGCCTGCCTGCCGGCCAAACGGTGTTTTGGCGTGAAGTACCGTCTCGCTCTGTTGATGACCCCCAGTCTCTTCGAGGCCAACTTGGCCTTGCTTTCCAAATGATTGCGATACTGGCAGTCACTCGAAACATTGAGGCCCAATATACTGATACTGGGCGCGGCTGTAAGGGGAATGTTCTGAAAGACTGGTGAGACGATAAATGGGATTTTTTTTGTTGTTAACGCGCAAACTTGTGTCTTCAGGGGGTTAAACTGAACTAGGTTCCTTTCACCCCATGAGGAGACATTGTTAAGGGATGCCTCAACGGAAGACACAAGTTTATTTCGGCACTGTTCGGCGTTTTCCCGAGAAAGACTTGCTCGGCCGGAGTAAACAGCGTTCACTGTGCTATCATCTGCATAGCAATGAATGCTAGAATCCTCTAACATGTCATTGATATGCAGAAGAAACAGCGTAGGGGACAGCACGCAGCCTTGGGGAACGCCAGCGTTCACGGGTATATGATTAGAGCAAAAACCGTCGACAGCGACCTTGATGCTGCGCCCAGTGAGAAAGCTGGCGATCCACTTGCATAAATTCTCGGGAAGCCCATAGGATGGAAGTTTAGTCAGGAGCGCCTCATGCCACACTCGATCAAAGGCCTTCGCCATGTCCAAACTAACTGCCAGGCCCTCTCCCTTGCTTTCAATAGCCGCAGCCCAGCGATGGGTAAGGTAAACTAGAAGATCACCGGTTGAGCGACCATGGCGAAAGCCATATTGTCGGTCACTAATCAATCGGTGATCCTCTAGATAAACCAAAAGCTGGCTATTGATAATGCTCTCCATGACTTTTGAGAGCAGGGAGGTGATAGCAATAGGCCTGTAGTTAGATGGATCGGAACCATCGCCTTTCTTTGAGATCGGGTGGATAAGAGCGCTCTTCCATGAGTCTGGGACAACGCCGACTGAGTAAGAGTGCCGAAACAAACGCGTTAGCACCAGTGTCAGCTCAGGAGCACAGGAACGGAGCACTAAGGGAGAGATGCCATCTGGCCCGCTCGACTTGTGGATGTCCAAAGAGGACAGAGCTCGCCTAACAGCTGTTTGGTTAAACTTAACCTCAGGCTATCCAAATACAAATTGAACAACCAAGCTGACATTTTTTTTTTCGTGAGGAAATCCTGTTACAGATACCGGCCCGTGTGGGGACTCGAGCGGGTTATGTGGGACTTGCGGACTGGCAGATGTAGGCCGTTCGAATACCCACTAAAATCTCACGGTGCTCCTCCTCGACCGCCACTGGCCGCGAGACGCGGGGACAATAGTCTTCCGCGAAGCGCGGCGGCGGGAGCCTGCAAGGCACGTCGCGGAGTCAAGGGTGTGTGGTCATCCTCGACGGCCTGCTCGGAGTAGCGCGCGGGAGGAACCTGCGCGCGACTACTGGAGCCAGGTTAGTAGGCGGCCAGCTTCCCCAAGCTAACCGCCCTCTGGCTCATTAGGGCGGAAGGCGGCGATCGTGTGCTGCCCTCCGGAATCAAGCTGACATGGCACAACCTTGTTTAACACCCGATCGGATGTCAAACCCGCCAGCTCCTACTCGCACGCAGGCTGAGTGATCTCTGTAAAGAGACTTTACGGTCTGCAGCAAGGGTCCCGCTCACATTGTACCGGGGTAGTATCTTCCATAATTTCGCTCTTACAACTCTGTCAAACGCCTTTTCCAAGTCTACAAAAGCACAGAAAACTTTTTGGTTAACGGCTATAAATTTTTCCGTGATCATGCGGAGGGAAAAGATCTGATCGATACACCCTCTTCCAGGTCTAAAGCCTCCTTGGGCCTCCTACAACGGCCTTTCAGATCTCTCTTGCATTCTTCTCGCTAATATTTTAGCATAAACTTTACTACTTGAGGCCGGTCGTGGCGCAGCGGCACGAGGTGTCACTGCAAAACCAACTGGTTGTGGGTTCGATCCCCACTCGAGGAGATGAAATATTTACTTAAATTTATATTTCCATTTCTTCGCTCTGGTGTCGAGTTTAAGCGCGGCGTTGAGTTCTGCCACTCAACACGCAATGCCTCCAGAATTCGGCAGAAAGTGGGGAACGGAGTGTCTTAACACTAGGTTCCCTCTGCCTACCCTGCTGTGTGCGGGATACAGCGTGAAGCTAATTTAATTTTATTTTTTTTAAACTTTACTACCCAAGCTAATCAAACCGATAGCCCTATGGTTTGCGCAGTCTTTCATCGTGCCTTTATACAAAGGCACGATGAACGCACCTCGCCAATCATCTAGGATCTCCCCTGATTTCCAGCATAAATTGTACAAAAACCAGAACAAGTCCAAAATGAGTGGCCCACCATATTCGATCATCTCGGCAAAAACTCCATCTGCTCTCGCTGCCTTACCACATTTCAGACTTCGTATTGCATTCTCAACTTCTTTTATACTGATTTCGCCATCAGCTACATCAACATTTAACATTTCGCTGTTACTTGAGACTGAGGACTCCATCACATTCATACATCTCCTTGTAAAATTCCGCCCATCGCTGCAAAATGTGTGGTTCTTTCGTGAAAATTTCATCGTCCTTCGAAAGCAACCTCGCAAGCAACCTCGAGAAACACTAACTTCTCGTCAGAAAAGCTACGTGTTTTCTCTGAAGTTGTTCGTTAACCTTTCGTCTCTTTTATTCTCTGCCTTTTCACGCTTCATCTTCATGAGTACTTTCGTTTGGTGATTTTGTAGCTTATACTGTTTCTTTTTAATTTCTCTCATACTTTTATCCTTAGCTGAGGCTTTATAATCCTGCCATGCTTTCTTTTGTCTTTTTATAGCAGTTTCCACTTCATCATCCCACCATTCGTCGCGGTTTTTGGTAAAGCCTTCCTTCTTTCCCTTTACCACATACCTCTATTGCTGCTTCTTTCATGCTATCGCTAAGGTTCTACCAGCATACTCCAATACTTTCATTTCCAGATTCGCTGCTGTCTAGCTTCTTGGAAACTCTTTCTTGATATTCCTCTCTAATCGGTGGATCTTGAAGCTTCTAGTTTCTTATGCGATAATTCGACTCCAAGTTTGGACACCTTGTGTAGTTGCGCCAACCTGCAAACAGACCCCTTATTCTAGCAACGACTAGATAATGGTCTGTTCCCAGCTCAGAACCACTAAACACTCGCGTGTCTATAACTTGGCTTCGAATACGCTGATCCACTAGGAATAAATCAATCATACTTTTCCCTTCCGCTCGCTCCCATGTATACATGTGAATTTATTTGTGTTCAAACGTCGTGTTTGCCACAAACAAATTCCTTTTCTTGCAAATTTCCAATATAAGCTTTCCAGTCTCATTTATTTTCTTGTCACCATACTGACCACTCCCACCCCCTCCCTCGTAACCGCTTCGCGCAGTTCCGATTCAAATCGCCACATATTATTAATTTTTCATTCCCTCTAACGCTACCTAGAACATGCCTGACACTCTCCCAAAACTCCTCGAGTCCGCTTAATGGAGCTGAGGATACTGGCGCATACGCAACTAACAAGAATACTCTTGTTAACCCCAGCTTGAAGCGAACCCAAAGCAGTTTCGGGTTGATCGCCTTGTATTCAACTGCTGCACTAACCAATCGAGAGGACAATAACACCTACACCTTGACAGCCCCGCTCGCTCTCTGGTACGCCGGCCCAGAAAGCGACCCGACTGCCCGGCAAATCGGTCGTGTCATTGCCCTTTCGCTTGGTCTCTGTCACATAAACGACATCCAAATAACACCTATCATCCATCGCATCTAATAATTCATTCATCTTTTCTTCCATCCCTCCTCTTACATTCCACGTAGCTATTTGTAGCTCCGTCCTCCACCTCGTGGCGTGTTGGGTGGCGGTCTCCAACGCCGCATTCGTCGCCACTTGACACACCATTGTACCCCCATTATAACTTATATATAGTTATTATAGTTTTGAAGCAATAAAAAATTATATATCTACTCTACTGTGTTTTGAAATCTGAAATTATTTTGACCATTTTAAAGGGCAACAAGTCCTAAGCCGCACCGGGCAGCAAATACCCTAGCTACGCCACTGAAATCTGTATTGTTATTTATGATTGTATAAATAAACAGCGTCGAGGCCGGTCGTGGCGCGCGGCACGAGGTGTGACTGCAAAACCGACTGGTTCTGGGTTCGATTCCCACTCGAGGAGATGAAATATTTACTTAAATTTATATTTCCATTTTCTTCGCTCTGGTGTCGAGGTTAAGCGCGGCGTTGAGTTCTGCCCCTCAACACGCAATGCCTCCAGAATTCGGCAGAAAGTAGGGAACGGACTGTCTTAACACTAGGTTCCCTCTGCCTACCCTGCTGTGTGCGGGATACAGCGTGAAGCTAATTTAATTTTTTTTTTAATAAATAAACAATCAGCGTTACTATGACTTGATCATCGTCTAAATGAAAAAAATTTTTTTTCAACTTCATGCTGTATTCCCCATGTAGCAGAACAGACAAAAGCCTAATGTTGAGACATTCTACTCTCCACTTTCCGCTAAATTTTAAAGGCATTTCGTATTGAGTGGCGGAACTCAACGCCCCGGTTTACTGCGACATCAGAGCGAAAAAATGAAAATATTAAATATTTCATTTCAAAACCTGTCACATTTACAGTCACACGCTTGCCACTACTGGCCTCAAACTGGTCGGTTATAGGTCAAAAGGATATAAATTGTAATCTAAATGTTGCCAACTTATTTTTTTTATAAAAAATACAAAAATCAACCTGCATACCTCAAATGTGGATTATAAGTCCTTGTGGAGTCTCCCATGAACATCAATACTAGTGTGAGGGCCGGTTGCAGCAGCCCCGCGGTGTCCGCCTCGTCAGTGATAGCGCCTACAGTGCGGCGCGCCATTGTTATCAGCACTACTATGTTTTCTAATACGAACTCTGGTATACATCTAAAATTAAGAATTTATTCTATACTATTTCATTATTATTTGCAGTAATACATTGTAACTTTATGAGAAATGGTATATTAAAATATTAATATTTAATTGGAAATAATCGATTTACGACTATAGACTATTTGGGAGATAAATTTTTTTCTCAATTTCGCAAAATACAATATTAATTTATTTTTTTGTTAAAGAAATGTTTTACATAGCGTGGAAGAAAAGATACGGCCCAGGATGTGACTATAAGGAATAGACTGTTTTAACACTAGCTTCCTTCTGAATATCCTGTAATACGCGAGATAAAGTAAGCAAAAACAACCTTAACGTATCCGGTGGTGGTGTGACAACAGGCATATGCAGATGCACCAGCGCGATCGGTGCATAGGTGGGTGGGGACTCCTCTCCGGGCGGCGGCGGTGCTCGCGCTGCAACTTGCACCAGCCACGTGCATGTAGTCGCTTGTAATCTATGAAGGTTGGTTAGCATCTCGTTCTCTAGTAACGCACATCGGAGGCTGACGAATCTGTAGAAATACATTTTTATTTACTGTAATACCATTAAAGACGCTCAGTCTGTACCCTTTTTTTGTTATGATGTGTAATAACACATCGACTTCACGTATTGTATTTTAATTATAATTATATTATTGTTTATCTCTATATATAATAAGACAGTAAAAATATTTTGTCTGTACATTTAGTAATTTTGACTGAAATGGATAGAGGGACACTTAAAAAGAATAATAGAAAGCAAAAAGATTTTTTCTGAATTTCTTGTCTGTCTGTCTGTCTGTCGACATATTTTTGTCCACATTTTTGTCTGAAAGTACTGAAGCGATTTACTTGAAAATTTCACCAATTGCTTTGTTTTAACTCAACTTAACTACTAAAGTTTAGTTCATCAAAATCAGTGTATTAAAAAAAAAGTTATCGTTATTTGAAAGAAGTCGTAATTAATTCAACACAGAGATAAAGAACGATCTTGAAAGAAATATCAAGTAAATACAAAGATGTTTTGGTTGGTTCGTTCATATAATATATGTAACTAATTTAAAAACTGTACAGGAGTTAATATGCAATTATTACAGTTATTTTACAAAGAATATTATAAATCCTTCAAATCAATAATTTAACATTTAAGGCTGTTTCTGAATAAGTAAATTAAATTATTCACTGACATCAGTACATTTAACAGAGTATATTATATAGGTAAAAAGAACAAAGTTACAAAAATATATACGTGTAATAAATAATTAGCTTTATGTATATTTTATAAATATCAAATATCAACAATGGTCGTATTTTTTATTTAAAACAATCAAAAATTCTTTGACGATAATGTCGTAAAAAAATCATATTAGAAGTCATTATAGTTGTCAATTAATTCTGCTTATTAAATCAATATTCCTGTATTTTAAGCGGGCGAAGCCGTGGGTGAGCCGCTAGTACTATAATACAATTAATGTCTATTATTAGAACATATTATTTTTATCTTTACATTATTTTTATTAATTTTTACGATTTTATTCTTTTGTAAATATGATATATTATAAAATTTCATTTTTAATATACCATATTTACAAAGAAATATTTCATATATCAAGACCGTGGTAGCGCGATGGCATAGCATGTAAACGGCGGTTGTGGGCTCGTTCCGTCAACCCAAAATATCTCAAAAATTGGGCAGTGCGTGGGAAACGGAGTTTCTTAGCACTAGGTTCCCCGGCCTATGTACGGGATATAGAATGAAGCTAAAAAAATATAAAACGCGGCGTTGATATGCACCACTCAACTCGCAATGTCTAGAAAATTACGCAGTAAGTGGAGAGTTTCCTCTGCCTACCCTGTTACAAGCAAGAGCCTATGAGTGTAGGCTATAATGTAGTAAGTAAACTCACTTGGTCATAAGAAACCTCGCGCGCTGCCTGAGCGGCTCGAGCACGTGGTGCGCGGCCGCCACGTCCGCCAGCGCCCTCTGCGCACGCCCCAGGTCCTGACCACAACGGTACAATTTCTCCGCACACACTCTTACACCTGAAATACAATTAGGGTGGATTCACACTATAGTGCCAGTCCCGGTTTGTCCTCATTCTGCTAAAATATTCTTATATGAAAAATATTCTTATATACGTGAATGGACCGAACGACAACGATAGTATAAATGCTCTTTTTTGCTAATATAAGAATATTTTACTCGAGATCGAACCGAGAACCAATCGTGACCAGCCCGTGTAATCTAAGCTTACACTGTATTAACAATGTCAATGCAAGGTTGACATGCAGGATCTAGTGATAAATTACTCTATACTTCACTTTCTGTGGAAAATAAGTCAAAGTCTGTAGGTCAAGACTTAAGAGGTTAGTGTCACACCTTGTTTACTCAGAATAGGTATACGGAATGTTCTAAATATCAGAATTCTCATAAATCAAAGGAAAACTCTCTAAATATTCAACACAAATAATTATCAAATGAATTGTAATTCCGTCGATCCGTCCGTCATCGGCCATCGTGGCGATAACTGCGATAAGTTGACTTGTGATGTAGATTCCTAAGTTTCCTAAGTTTTATTTTTTTTTCTTTGCTCTGGTAAAAAGACAAAGCGCAATATTGAATTAGAATATAAAGTCCAAAACATTACCTAAATCAATGCATTTGTGAGTCATGAAGAAACACTCAGTAACAAAAGTATAAGATTCCGCAGTCGGTCGCTTAATGGTTTGACCCTCTTCCGTCTCTCGTGGTGGTAACAAACATGTTTCATTGTGCAAGCAATCCAAATGGACTGATTTAGCTGCGCATTCTTCTGGCTAAAGAAAAAAAATAAGGATCGTTGTAAAATAGTGTAATAGATGTTTTATTTTTTTTTTCTTTAACTTAACGCCATATTCCGCATATATAATTAGCATTATTTAGCATGGTTAAATGGAACTTAGTTTTATGACACTCCATTCTTCGCTCTCTGGCTAATTTTACAAAAATTACATGTTAAGTGTCGGATCTCAATCCTACACAGCATTGAGGTCCGACACTTAATAGTAGTGAAATATCATTAGAGCACAGAAATAAAAATAATCTATATTTTTATATATAATAAAACTATAAGTCATGTGTATAAGAGAAAATCTGTTATTGTTAGCATTTATGAATGTAATAGAACCCAAAACTATAAACCTATTTTTAAAAATATTGTCTGTTTTTCGCTTTATGCATTTGTGCGATTGTTCACGCTAATCTCAGAAACGGCTTTATCGATTTAAATGCAGTTTCCACTAATGTATTTTGGGAAACTATCACTTAACGTGTTAATTTTAAAACTTTTTTTGTGTTAGTTTCAAAACGGTTGTTAAATATAAAAAAGTTATGTCAATATAAAATATTACATAAAACAATATTGTTACAAAATAAGTGTCTTTTAACTTTCTGAAACTTTAGCTTGAATCAATGTATGGTTATTATCTATTAAAAGATAATGTAACGAACCCATAACAAATACATTTAAAATAACTCTGTATAATAAGAGTGCAATCAGAATTTATAATCAAAATTATTTATAAAATAAAATTATCATTGCACAATTAGCTTTTTAATTTTTTTTATTGCCGTATCTATAATCACCGTAATATATTAACCAAAATAATAAATGAATGAAATAACAATTGTATTTGGTAAAAATATGTAATTATTTTACTTACAGTTACTGCACCATATGTTGGATCAATTTTTAATGATTTTGGGTCATCTGACTTGGTACAAAATGGCTGGCAGAGATGAAGAAGGACTGCACCAAGATTTACCATAAACCCATCAGACACACAATTCATTGACGCAACACTCATTTCACCAGCCTGTAATATATATTTTATTTATTTAATTAATTACTTGCTTCACACTTTTCCGTAAATAACTTGATACCATTCTTATTACAGAGACACTTATTTACAGAGACATTGCACATTCACTGCAGTAACTTATACCTTCCTCTATGTTACAAGACATAGAAATAGAAAATATATATAATTATTACCCTTAATGGGGATTAAACCCTCATCTATTTTGCTCAATAGTGTTAAAAAAATATTTAAGTTAATTGCCATTTTGTTACTCATTGGATCATTTCCATTTCCCCAAAAGGTTAGAAAAATTTTAAAACAGGGTCTAAGTAAACACAAATTTATAAATAATTACAAAACTTAATAGTTTATAACTAATATATATATATATATATATATATATATATATATCTCGTATATCTTAATAATTTATCTATGATTTTTACCTGAACATTCCATAACTTTCCTCGAGCAACATTGGACTTTAAACATTTACCAATCCATGATAGTAATCTATTTTTTAACTGTGAACCACCTTTTAATAGAGACAAGAATATCTTGTGCAAGTTATTTGTAAGATGAGATGTTGCATTCCAAACAGAACTTTCTATTAGAACTGTAGCTGCCTGAAAGGAGATTAATGTCAAAATAAAATATTAATGTGTTTACAAATATCTTCCTGGTAAATATGTTTGATAATATTATATAAATAATATATCTATATAAACAGACAGTTTATATTTTTTGTTTATAATTTTGCATTTGTAAGCAAGCAAAAAGCAATTCTAAATAAAATATATTATTTCAAGTTTCTCCAGTCTTCTCTGTCTGTTGTGGCTTTGTCTCTATGGTCAAAAAGAAATAACTAAAAGTTGATGATAGTGAGTTACATCAAAACAAATAACATTATGTAATAAAGCCTTCCTCGACAAATGGAATTTCCAGTACAAAAAAAAAATTCAATTCAAACCAGTAACAATCACTAGTTCCTGAGATTATTTTATTTGATCAAATAAACTCTTCATTCTTCATAATAACAGTATAGATGTATTATAAACATTCTCTAACATTTAAAATATTGGTATTAAATATTATGAGTATTATAATTACCTGGTCCAAAGGATTATCAAAAAATTCATGTATTGATGTTCCAGTCCGTGGTAACACAGAAAGGTTTAACAAGGCACCTATTACAGACTCTTGATACTGCCTTCCATTACTTTCCATTTTTGGTTCACAAGCATCCATTAAAATAGGTGCCAAATTTGGATTGCCTGGAGAAATTGTATCAATGTTTTTTTTAGTTTCATGCTGTGTCCCACATATAGCAGCGTAGGCAGGAGGAACATAGTGTTAGGACACTCCACTCCCTACTTTCCGTTGAATTGCCGAGGCCTTGCGTGTTGAGTGGTGGAATTCAACACTACACTATGTCTTGTTACCAGAGTGAGAAATAAAATTATTAATAAATAATAATTAATTGGTGCCACTGCACCACAACAGCCTAAGTAATGTTTATAATGTAAACATTATTTATATATTTTATTAGGGCCTGAACCCACAACTGTCACACTGTTGGACAAAGCAATGTGTCACTGTTCCACAATAAACTTAAATATACATTAATTCCATATCTCAAATACTTACTTGCAAAAAGTTGTATAGACGGCAATATATAAATGGGTAAATTAACTACATTAGAATTAACTATATCTGTGTGAATTCTTTGAAGTACAGGTATCATTGAATCTTTTAATTGTGATTGACATTCATTATCACCTGAAAATTTCAATATCATATTATTTATTAAATATTTTTTTTATTTAATATTTATTTGTTTTTATTATACCCTTCATCTATATGCAGGATAGTAAAAAGCTAAAAAAGGGTAGGCAGATGGATCCTAGTGTTAAGAGAAAAAGAATTGAATTTTTGCAGAGCTTTCCCTTGTTGGCAGAGTGAGGAAATGAAAAAAAAAACACTCCCAGAAGTGGAAATCAAATCCACAATCCTAATATTTACATTCAGTTGTTGTGCTGCTGTGTCACAACAGCCTCAATTATTATAACTTATTTTATATAATTCTAATCACATAATATGTAAAAACTACTTACCCTCAGACACAAATGCTTTAATCAAATCATTAAAAAATATATGACTTTGGGGACCTACATGTTGTAGGATAGCTACTAATTGGAATGAAAAATCTTGTCCTTCAAACAAGGCTGGCTGTTTCAATGCAGTAACAGCATTTCTAAATATGAGTTCCATCATTTTATCTAGTGCATTCTTAATATAGGGCTTATCTGTAAGATTGTATCCTTGAATATTTTCCATAGAACTGAATAAATAAGGAAAGACTTTCTTTTGTATAACGTGATCTTTAAATATTGTGGTGTTCTTGGGTATAACACTTTTTTCAATATCTTGCAGTAATAATCTCTCAAACAGAGCTTGCTCTAAAGCTTCTAAGTCAATATATATTCTTGGATTCATAGCTTGGGCTAATTCTTCTAAATATACTAACTGTTTATCTGTTTCACCTTTAACTGCATTAGGATTTATGGTGAAATGAAAAACATCCTCAACAATACAATTTATTGTTTTAACTTTTTCATTCTCTTGTGATTGCTTTAAATTAATATCTAAAGGCTGTGGATTTTCACTACATTCCTTGTCATTTGTAGATTTAACTTCTGGCACTCCTAATAGACCCGCAAACGGGTTAGTTGGGTCTGACATTGTAATTAAAACAATTATTAAGGAAGAAATAAAATAATAACAATGTTACACACTAAATGAGGATTTCACATGGTTAATAACACTGTAACCGGTTAGTGTGGTTTATTTTAGAAATATTTCATTACAAAACAATTCTTTATTAGGCTTATTCCAAAAATGCTGACTGTAAAAATTTAATTTCTTTATCACCAATTTGATAAAAATTGACAGTGTCAGACTGACGATGAAAAATTGATAATGACAGTTGTAAATAATATATTAATATAGATTAATATATGTAACACATTCCATGTTTTCGTTAATATTTTTATAAAACTGTATATATAGTACAGTAACGTATTTGTAAATAATTAAATAAATTTTTATTATATTCCTTAAATCATTTTAATAATGTTGTTAAAAAAAATTAAGCTATGCATAATTACGTTAAGTATAATAAATACTAACAATAATTATTATATAATATTAAATATATAATTTATTGTATTGTACTTAAAATTTAGATTATTTTCTATTATCTGTATTAAATTCATCATCCATTAGCCATGTGAGCCACCTTTGCAATATTATTGAGTATGATCGTTATCGTACTTTTTATTGAAAGCACAATATTTACGTTAAAATATTATGATATCTATTAAAAGCATTATGTTACAAATATATTTTTTTATTAATTTTTATAATGGTACAAAATTCAAGAAAATCTTTACATGAATAAAAAAATCAATAGCTTTCAAATCTATTTTACATTATCACTGTAGTTATGGTACCACTGTATCTACATTACCGCCTTCAATATCCGTGTTAAAACTGGGAACTAAATTAACGCAAAACTTGCTTTTGTTTCGCTGCAGTCGTCGTCTGAATTCGAGATCAATAATATTCCGTACTCGATTTGTTACGTCTACGTCTTTATGCAGCAATGCTATGAAAGAATTCTAATACATGGCGTATAGTAGTCGCACATAGTGAATTGTTGATTTAAATGTAAGATTGGTAACACTTAATATTATGTATTTACTTGTTAGGACATATTAATCAGATGCGTGTCCCCTATATTTTAATCGCATAAAGTGCTTGGTCTGCTCAATTTGTCACACACGTGCAAATATATTGCTACACATATTTTTCATAAAAAATATTTATTTAATCATTTATTTAAATGTAGTAAACACTCCATTGACTAAAATTGTCAAAATGGCGTCAAATTCTTGGTACTCCATTTTGTAATTAGTGTCGATTAAAAATGTAATTTTATTTGTATGAAAAATTTGTATAGTTTTTGCATGAATTATTAGTAGGACATATTCTTATTTAATACGTAATAATCAATTATAAATAATACATAGTAAGTTAATATTTTTTTTTATAAGAAACATTAATGGTGATGGGAAAATGCTTTAATGTTTAAAGTTATATAGCATACATAGCAATTTGTAATTGTATATAACGTCCCAAATAACATTTTTTCTTAACAATATTTACTTGTAACGCTACCTATTTAAAACGGTAGGATAAAGTCGCGAATAGCTATACGCCAGTAACGTAAGTTTGTGTTTATGTGTGAGTGAGCGTTGTACGCGTGACCTCGAAAAAGGAAGGACAAATATCTTGCCGTTCTAGAAGGCTGACGTCATTTATATCGTGGCGAGCGAGAGCGCTGCGTACACCAAATAGCAAGACATTGTGAAATGTGAACGGCCACCCACTGCTTGCATATCTGCTTGTATTACTACTAATTTACTTGAAAGTTGTGGCTATGAACAGTTAGTTAGTCTACTGACTTCTGCCATACATGTTAAACTCATTCCTGCGCAATTATTTCTAATTTGTGATTCTGGAGATTCATTCCAATGACAATTGTTTCAACGATTATTAGGTATA
This sequence comes from Heliconius himera, assembly GCA_021202915.1. Classification (NCBI taxonomy): domain Eukaryota; kingdom Metazoa; phylum Arthropoda; class Insecta; order Lepidoptera; family Nymphalidae; genus Heliconius; species Heliconius himera. Next base: position 732,459 of record JAJHJA010000241.1, read on the forward strand.
GTATAGAGTATATCGAAAATTGCTCTCGCTTGAACATGATAGACATTTAAAATGCGTATTAACGCAAGTTTATTTATATTAAATTGTTTACAATTGTATTATTTGAATACTTTGTAAAATATCATTAGTAGAGACGTCAGTCTCGTAAAAGAAATGGCATATATGTATGTGTGAGTATAAGAATAAGTGCATTCATCCCGAGATGTATAATTTTTCCTTAATGTCTACTAAGTTTTGTTTTGATAACAATGTTTATAATAATCGAATATATCTTAATCATTTGTGCTATATTAGTATATTTCAAAATACATAATTTAATTAAATAAACCTTTTCGACTTGGTCGGGTTATACGAACATGGCGTCCGATTTATATTTCGCCAGTCACCAATCGAATGACGTAATTATTAGGTTGAAAATTAGAAAAGATTATATTTTATTATCATTTAACGCTTATATTTCAGGTAGATCCGAGTAAATTTTGTAGTTGTTTAAAAATAGAAATAATTAACTTAATATATGCAGGATTTTTTCGTATTACAACTAAAATATGAAGGATAAAGCTAATTTATATGCCTATTTATTAACTACGAAAATGAGCATAATAGATATAATAGAATTTATTTAAACAATAAACTTGGCACACAACTTGTCTGAACATTTTGTTGATTTAGGCCATGAAAGTTTACTAAGGTTATTTAATGAGGAAGGTTATTAAATAACCTTAGTATACAGATTATCCTTAGTATCTTCTAAATTTATAACTTATCTTTTTATTGTGTAAAGAAATCAATTTAAAAAATGTGGAATGAATGCTAGAGATTTCATCTTGATGAATATTTTTTTAATAATTCACGAAAAAATAAAAAAAGATCATAAACTCTTGTCTTTTGATGGCACGATAGATTTAATAAAAGGAATTGCTTCCAGAACATAAAAATAAATTATTTATTAATGGTAAAATAACCTTCGTACTTTTGTTCATTAGCATATCTCATAAACTTATCGCTACTATTATGTTATCACTCGTTTCTATAAGATAAAACAATCATATAACCACATTAAAAAGATTTTTTACAAAATTTTACTTAAATCCATTTTATTAATATTTTTAAATTAAAATGCTAACATTTTTCTTATCTCAATTTCAGTGAAAACATCAAAATGGCAGATCCAGCTACAAACACAGATGATCTAGAAGATGGAGAGATCGAAAGTGACGGTGAAGAAATAAACGAAGTACAAAAGGAAGAAAAGAAAGAAGAATCCATAGCAGAAAATGAAGAGATCAGAGATCAAGATAAATTAAATACACAAAATTATTACTATTCCAAATCAGGTAAGAAAAAAAAATCAAAGTCAAATAAGAGCGAACAAAAATTTAAAGATAAAAGTAAAAAAAATCGGAAATACGCGGAATCAATCGAAGATGATTTTGCTGGTAATATTGAAAAAGCGATTAGAAAGGCTATGAATAAAAGTGACGGAAATGAAGTACAGGCTGATGAAGATGTAGAGGAACGTCGTAAACATAAAAAACGTAAGAAATACGATAGTAAAGACGGTCCCAGCAAAAAACGTAAAAAGCAAGACTATTCAGATGAAATGGATGAAAGCGAAATGATGTGTGTAAGGGGCGCGTCACCCGTTCAAAAGCAATCGCCTAACGAAATGTATGAAGATGATGACAGGGAATCATACGAATCTGATAGTAGCCAAGATTCTAGAGGTCATCAATCTCATCGTCAACAAAGACACAGGCCACCTCAGCGCGAACGTAATAAAAATAAAAATGACAGGAGAAGGGGGGGTGGGGCTCATCCTATGCAAGATCCTGAAGGTGTCTGTTTGTATTATATGCAAGGCAAATGCCATAAGGGTGATGATTGCATATATTCCCATGACGCTCAACCTCCTAGAAAAATGGAACTCTGTAAGTTTTATCTTATGGACTGCTGTGCGAAAAGAGATAAGTGCTTATACATGCATGCAGATTTTCCTTGTAAATATTATCATACTGGACTTCCTTGTATATATAAAGATGAATGTAAATTTGCACATGGTAAACCATTGAACGATGGCTTAAAAAATATTTTGCTGAAGCATATAGAATCAGCTCCGAAAGAAATACTAGGTGACTTTCCAAGGCTAAATAGAGAAGGAGCTCTCAAAATGATTCAAACTACCCAATTGAAATTAATGCAACAATTCTCAGAAAATACCGACAATCAGACGAGGAATATTCCTTCACTTTTTGATTTAAATATACCGAACCCGCAAAATATTTCTGAAACATCCAATTCAGGTAATCAATTCAATAATGATAGGCAAACAAAAGTTTCACCTAAAGTACGACAATCGCGTTGGCAAAATGATTCAAGTCAAAATTTAAGTTTATCGCCCAATAATAGTAACGCGAACAATGCAAATGTTTTAAGTATAAAAAATTTAACAGGTGTATTGGCACCGCGGCAAATTTCGAATTTAACTAAAATGGGTATAGACAATTTAGATCAATTGGGTCAATTGACAGTATTACAGCTTAACAGTATCGGTATATCTTTAAAACAAATCACAGAAATACAACTTAACACAATGAGCATACAAAAATTAGGTTTAATCAATCAATTAGAGCAACAAAATGTGACGTTAGGTTCAAGCACAGTACCAAAAGATTTAGATTTACGCATACCGCCCGCGGCACCGGTGCCTAATAACGTAGCGGTGTCAACGGAATTACCCGGACAAGATGTAGATATGCGTTTTCAACCAAATGCCGCTGCATTAAATGACGATTCTTCAAATAAAGTTGCTAAAAAAGATGCAAATGTGAAAGATATGATAGACATAGATCAATATACAAAAGATGCGTTAAAATTTGCTTCAAAAGACAAGGAAAATATTGATATTTCAAATGAATCATTAGATGCTGCTAATAAAGGTAGTCAAATAAATGAAATAAAGGATGTTGATCACAGGATTTTACCCTTTTCAGAAGGCGATTCTAGCTTACACAGACCTAACGTAGAAGGTAATTCGTTACATGTTGATGGCGATACAGATATTAGATTTTTACAACCAGAACCAATTTTCAAAAACCCTGAAAAGCGAAATCGTCGCTCTACAACCGACGACGATGAAGATAATAATTTATTAATAGATGAAAAGTGGTATTCCAGTGATGAAGAAAAAGGAATAAAAAAGAAAACGTCACCAAATTTGTCACCTTCAAAGGGATTTATGTCACCACCTTCATCTGCACCGTCAACAATCGAACCTTCATCTGTTTTAAGTAAACTTGGGGATCTTTCAAAAATCGATATTAGTGAAGAAGTAACGAAATTGCTTAATACTATGAAAAATAATTTGCAGGACAATAAAACAGTTGAGGCGGCAGATCAAAATATATCAAGAGATCCACGATCAAGACGTTCACCTGTCAAAGTATCAGAAATTAATAAGCCTCCAGTAAAAAAACCTTCCCGTGTATCTATCTATGAGTGTATAGATGGCGAACCCACAGACGGTCGTAGAAGAACTGATGTAGATTTACGGCAGTCAGATTATAAAGTTCCAAGTTTTGGCGATACAGATTTGAGGCAAAATACAAGCGGCGATATTGACTTGCGTTTAGGTTTACCTTTCAAACCAATTCCTAACTATACTCCAGCGTCCGAAATTAACGGGTCAATAAACAATCATCCGCCTATCACATATAAATTATTACCGATTCACATACCTAGACCAGATTACACTGATATAAGAAATAGTACAGCAAAATCGCAGGCTTTGACTGATCCTAGATTAAGAAAAGTTTTCAGATTATCAGTCGATGAATCCAATAGCGACAGTGAAAAAGCTACTACTAAAATTGTAAGTACTGCACCGCGAGTAGATCCTCGGAGGAAGCCTAAAGATACTGTGGAAACATTAAATCAGGAACAAAAATCAAATGCTTTAGATTTACAAACAATTTTACAAAATTCTAATTGGTACAAGGATTTGAGCTCCACAAACAAAATTTGCGTCAATCAGCACTTAGCACCCGTGACTCTTATGATAAAGCAATATCAGCAGGAAAAGCTCTCTGGTAAAAAGTTTGATTTGTCATCAATGCTAAATAATCCTGGGCTGGTAGGTGTTTTTACTAATTTAGGAATAACATTAGGAGAAAATGGAGAATTCGCTTATTTACCCAAGCCTAAGGAAGCACTATTAAAAACGCCTATTAATTTTAATCCAAATACAAATCCATTCAACAACATGCCAGGTGGACCAGGACCTATGGAAGGGAACATGGGCATGATGAACATGCCACCGATGGGTATGGGAGGTATGAACAATATGAATCATATGCATGGTTTCAACCAGAATATGTCGGATCCGAGAGGCGGTCCAACTCCAGGTCTTCTAGGTATCGCGCCAAACATACCTCATAACTTTAACAATAATAAGTTTGGAGGTCCTCACAATTTTGGAAATATGGGATTTAATGGACCTCCTGGGAACGATTACAATTATAATATGGATGGTGATCAAAACTTTCAGCGGTTTCCTAACAGGGGCGGGCATCGAGGCCGTGGCAACGATAGATGGAATCGGGGGTCTTCCGGTAGGGGTCACAGGGATCGGAAGAATTTTAATGAAAGGGGTAATTGGAAAAATGATAGGCATTAACTGTTGTAAGTGTAAATAAATTATTTTTAGTAACACATACCCTTCCACATATACATGATGTGATTAAGGTGATAATTATATTAGAAATTTTAGACTAGTTAAGATAGCTCTTTTTATAATTTATTTTATTGTAATAGAGTAAGACTTTTGTGTACATGCTCTTTGTATATATTTTAAGAAGTAAGTCGATTCAATAATATTTTTTATCTTAAGATTAATCATTAAAAAAATTATGTAAAAAAATGAATTAAGTTCATTTTCAAAGTACTCATTATACGAGCCAAATGTTTTAAGACTGAGTGCAGGTATATGATTGAGTTTTTATGTTTTTATGATGAAGTTAGTACTTGAAATGATACTAGTATATATAGCCCGTTTTGAGATAGTTGCCTTAGATCTCAAATAGAACATAGAGCGACACATCATCATTTTCGCAATTAAGGTGATTCAAATATGTCCAGTAATGTTAACTGACTGAAAGCAATATGCATATATGAATTTAACATATTATTTGTATAAAACGTAATGTAGTGAAAGAAACTTTTGTTTATGTTTATCTGTTAATAAAGACTTGTAAAGGTAAAAGCTACTGGACTTAAAATAAATTTATGTTTAATATCTAAATGTCTTAATTTAGCACCTTTATAGATATGTCATTTTGTCATGATGAATTCATTGTACATTGAAAAATTTTTTTACAGACAAAAAAAATGACGATAAAACTACGAACAATATGAATGGATGTTTTTCAGTAATCACGTATGTTTGGCAGAAAGGAAGGTAAGTGTGTCGTGCCAAAAACCCGGTGGATTATCACACGAATGAAACGTGATGTAGGTACAGCTTATTATTTATTTAATGACCGTAAAATCGATGTAACAAGGTTAGAAAAATCGTTTTTCAATCGATTACCTCCAGATTTTACATTCACAGCCACCTGAGATACTTTCGAGAACGTTGACGCTGCAAGGACAATAATAATGTTATATTTATTACTTAATAGATATATAATATTAGAAAAGAATAATTTATATACATACACAAATTCAATGAGTCCATATCTTCTTGGTCATCCGAGCAATTATAGAATACAACGCATTGTTTTGCAGAAAGCATTGCCTGGCTTACGAAGTAATTATATAATAGTTCCATTTCCTTTGGTGCTGTGTTAACATTGTTTGATGAGCATACGAGTATGACCCCTTTAACACCATGTCGAAGGGCAGGCCAGCAAGATTCAAATCTAGAGACGTTTATAATTGGTAAAAAAAATGCTTAATTTAAAGATTAATCTTCAATAACTTTTTTATTACATATTAACAAAATTGTAAGTGTCTTTTGTTACTCTTGAGATAAGAGGATTAGTTGTTAGATTAATAAAATAAAAAATAAAACTAATCACTAAACTTATAAATTAAAATTTAAACAGGAATGCCATCATGACAATCCATAAATTATTAAAAGAAATCTGACTTCTAAGGAGCAATGTGGTCTTTTGATTATTTAATTATTATAAGTAAACAATAGTATTTATTCTAATAGTAAAGTTCAAATTAAGTGAAATTAAGAGAATATTATATATTCTCACATATAATAACTACTAAAATACATGTAGAAATTGAACAAATATTACTTGTGATCGCCACTGCAGTCCCATAATTCGATGTCGACCTTACATTGTGTGTCATTTACATTAAGTTGAGATAGTTCAAACTCGACAATTCGAACTCCTTGCGTTGCTCGAGGAGTGATGGCTTCCTCAATGTTAACAGATTCCGATAAAAAATTCGCTATCACTGTTTTGCCACTCTGGAATACCGTAACTTTTTCATTATATAAGTAAATATAAAAGAACCCCTATATTCATTAATATTTATATTTATTAATAATAAAAAAAAATATAGATACATTTATAGATTTACAATAATATCATGAATTTAATGTAAGAATTTATCCTGTTGATTCTTCCTAATAGATAAAAAAACATATATTAATATTAATTAGTTTTTGTTCTTATACACATGTATACATACATCAGAAGGTCCAATCATCAAAATTTTCAGTTTTTCGATTCGCATTCTTGTGTGACTTTCTAAATAAGTATTAATAAATCTCGCTCTTAAATTAAAGTATCGCAATAACAAGTGTCTGTTTGACGTTGCTATGGTTTTGTATATAAATTCATCACCTTGGCAACTCCTCTATCGATTTATAAAAAAATTAAAATATTTTCTTCAAGAACATCACGGTTTTTTTTAAAAAGAAAGTTTAATTTTTTGTTGCTAGTATATTTTATAGTTTATATATTGTAATAGTAATTAAAAAGATATGATCCACACATATATATGAAGTTAGAAAAAGATAGGTCCCACCGAGATTTGAACTCGGATCGCTGGATTCAGAGTCCAGAGTGCTAACCATTACACCATGGGACCGTTTAGGCGAAGTTTATAATTAGCTTTTGTTATTTTTTCTCCACGTCAAATTTATACACTTTAATTTATTAATACATTATATAAAAAGTATTTATTAAAATAAAAGTATGAGGTAAAAATAACATATAACATTATAAAACACATAAGCTTTTTTTAAGCTTTCTACATATTTGTAGATGTCCATAACGTTTTAATGAAAATGAAGTGAAGTGTAGTAACGAATTAAAAAGAAAAAAACACAATTAAAAAAAAAAAAATAATTTGCTCCTGTTATTTTTTTATATCTAGTTTATGACATTATTTATATAAGTTAATATATTTTTTTAATTTTATTAAAATTAAATAACTGCTGTTCTTCGTGTCATATTCTTTTGTAATTGTTAAAAAGATGCCGCCTATAATTTACTTATCTGCCTATATCATTTATGTGTTTTGAAAATGTGAAATATTTTGGTTTACCTACTGCACATTTCATTTTCATATTGCACAATTTCAAACAAGGGTCGGAATTTTTTTGTGACTCAATTTTTTTATTGTCGCTGGGAAATATTTTTTTTATGGAACACCTTTATCGATAAAAAAAACTGTTTTTTTAAGTCACATAATTAACTGTTACAGTCATTAAATGTAGTAAAATAATAGAATTCTTTGCCAGATTGCACTCTGCTCCGTTCAAATTGTGAAAGTCATTATTTTCCTAGTCGTAAGTGCTATTTATCTAAAAAAAAAATAGTTGTGCGTAAATATTTTAAGCTCGTCTTAATATGTCAATTCGTATTATTTTCTCACAACAGTTATATAATTATAACAAATTATTATATAAAATAAAAAGAAAATGAACAACATTAGGCCAGTCGTAGCGCAGCGGCACGAAGTGTGACTGTAAAACCGACTGGTTGTGGGTTCGATCCCCACTCGAGGAGATGAAATATTTACTTCATTTTATATTTCCATTTCTTCGCTCCGGTGTCGAAGCTAAGCGCGGCGTTGAGTTCTGCCACTCAACACGCAATGCCTCCAGAATTCGGCAGAAAGTGGACAACGGAGTGTCTTAACACTCGGTTCCCTCTGTCTACACCGTTGTGCGTGGGATACAGCGTGAAGCTGATTTAATTTTTAATTTATTTGAAAAACATCTAACAATAATTATACTTAATGCCACTTATCTACGTTTGACTGAGTAAAGAATATTAACTTAATATTCTTATGTGTATGACAACCTGTTTCATACTGCAATCTCTGCATCACAAGTGTTACTGACCGACCTGTCTAACTCCGACTCCGAGAAATGTATAAATAAAAGTGAGCCCATAAACAGCTTTTATTCTCTCCAAACTTAGTCATCCGTCATCATCAGAACTTGACATGTAACTTATTATGCAACTTTATTACCGATGAGTTATGTATTGTTAACATTGGAGATACAGTAGGTAGGTACCGGTAATAAATGGTGGCTAATGATAATAATCAGCTTCACGCTGTATCCCGCAAACAGCAGGGTAGGCAGAAGGAACCTAGTGTTAAGACACTCTGTTCCCCACTTTCTGCCGAATTCTGGAGGCGTTGCCTGTTGAGTGGCAGAACTCAACGCCGCGCTTAGCCTCGACACCAGAGCTAAGAAATGAAAATATAAATTTAAGTATATATTTCAATCTCCTCGAGTGAGGATCGAACCCACAACCAGTCGATTTTGCGGTCGCACTTCGTGCTGCTGCGCCACGACAGGCCTCAAATGGAGTGGCTAATGATGTTATGTTTAAAATTTACCGATAACTTTAAATCTCAATATATTCTTACTCAATTATAAAATAAATCAACTTCTTAATTGTATTGAATATATATTTTTTTCGTTGGCGTTTAAGAAATTGGAGCATTTTTTTTTGAATAGCAATGATTTATTGATATAAAATATCTTTACACACAAAATATTTTTATTCATGGGATTTACAAATCAAATCGGAAATTTAGTTAGGTTGGCGTTGTATGCGCATACAGCAGGGTAAGCAGAGGGAACCTAGTGTTCCCCATTTTTCGAATTTTCGAGTGGCGGAACTCAACGCCGGATTATATATAGGATTTACTTCGATTTCTACATTGTATATACTTATATTTTGTAAGTTTATATACGTGTTTACAATCCCATTTAAATACGATAAGAAGTCTGATAACATGAGGGATATATAGTTTATAACACCTGTCGACAGGTGGAGCTACTAGTACAGCTTCATATAAATTTTAAATAAAAATATGATAACGGGCTGACAGCGCCTGATTATAAAAACGACGGTCGTGAGTTCGATCTCCACTCTGCTCCCTACTAGGATAGTTTTCTAGGTGCCACATTCCTCGTCACATTTCCTCGAATGAGAATAAATCGTGGTAGCTTTATTTACATGTTAATTCGACGAATAAAAAGTGCTTACAATAGTCTGTCTATTCGAATAAAGTATATTTTGAATTTACACTCACAACACTAGAGCAATAAAAATGAAAATATTAAATATTTAATTTCCTCGAGTGGGAATCAAACCCACGACCTGTTGCGTTTACCATCGCACGCTTCCACCCCTGCGCCACGGCTGGCCTCTACCGGTTATTGATGCTTAATATTTTGTCATTATAATATATATTTTTTTGTCTAATATAATTACTAAATAACGAAAACTTATAGTTTTAAAAATAACAATGATATTTTTAGAATTTTATAGAAAATAACAAGAACTAAAATAAAAACAAAATTATATAACTTAGTAAGGTATTACGTTGTCCCCGGAAGTATAGTAGTTGTACCTCGACTGCAATGGGGAAATAACTGTTACTAAACTGGTCCAGAACTGGATATATCGTTAAAAGACTGAAACGCTGTGTTCGTAGTCCTCTCAGGTATTTTGAGATAAATATAACAAAATAGGCTTGTATTGTCTATCGGTGTATTCATCTATAACAGTGGTTCCCAACCGGTGGTCCGCGGACCACCAGTGGTCCGCAGAAGCCTAAAAGTGGTCCGCGAACAATTTTAATTTTATGATTGGGGATGGTGAGGCGATGGTTCTGTTTAATTATCACAGTTAATTTTTAATATACCTACATGCATAGTGGTCCCTGCTAACAAGAATGATATAAAAGTGTTCCTTGATCAAGAAAAGATTGGGAACCCCTGATCTATAACATTCACACCGTTTTCACTTATTCAAAAGCTTATTATTTTTATATACTTATAGCTACTTACAACAACCCAAATATAGTTTAAAATATTTTTTTCTACTGAGTAGTGACATAGAGTAGCGGTTTTTTTATCTTCATGCATTCCCTTCATTAATTGATCCAGATAGTCAAGCAATATGTTTTTTTGTGCTTTCAGTATGCGTGTCGGGTGACAAACTCAAAGTCGCACTTGCTTTATATATATACGAAATAAAGACATAACTCTGAGTAAAAATTGAACCCATAACCATTTTGTGTACAATTGGATAAATAAAAAAAATATAATTAATAAGTAATTTATAACATTATTTATTAAATTATCATTGGCCGTAGTGTATTACGTATCTATACTTATAGCTAGGACTTATAAAACTAATGTCCGATTCAACTTCGTCCTTATTTATTATAAACGTGACGTGAATGAAATAAAAGCAAAACGCTTATTAATTCTTGGTTGTTTGCAGGCGTCAAGTCCTATTTTACTTCCCTGGCCGCCCACACTCACTTTGAGATGGTTGCAAAGATGTGTGTTTAGAAAACATAGAATATATGTATATTTTCTTCAAATTAGCGAAGTGGAAATAAGTGGTTACGAAAAGACAATATAAGGATGTCAGTCTTTATTTTATTATATTATTATATTGTTTATTTGTCTATTACTATTGTAAAAATTAAGGTGCTGTGCTTCGTCACCTGCATTTTGCTCTCTTTATTTAATCCTTTTTAAAGACATTTTCGCTTGAAGAAAAGAATCTGTTGGACAGCAGTTATACTATATCTTTAATTTATTTTTTCTCCTGTTTGCAAAAAAAATCACCAACAAAAATGTTGGTGGTTTATGTGTTATAGACAGATATAGTGAATAATATAATTACGCTTGGTTTTAATATTTTTTACATTTTTATTTTTCATGAAAAAAGGGAAAACCCCATCCAAAGGCGGAAAAAAACGGCATATTTAATGATATAGTGTAGAAGAAAAAAATATTTACATTTTATTATATTAACCTACTACTTAATGACAATACCTTTTACTATGTTAATATTTACAATTCACCATTATTTCTGAAATAAGCTACGAAACTCAAAGATGACATTTACATACATATACATATTAGCAAGATTTTCTAGCTTATTACTATTCCAAAGGCACCCACTATCTGTCCCATAAATCATGGAAGCATCCGGGTTCGTCGTTCCAGCTTGTACAGTGTGCACCTTAAGCAATAGTAGGTAGAAGCCTAGGTATCCTAACGTTGTTCCTAGGTCGACGACCGCCTCGAGCCTCGGAGCAGTAGATTCACAGGATACGATAAATTTCAATAGTGCATTGACTGTATGTATTGTATTATTATATGCTTTTTAAATAGCGAAAATCTAAATGTCTTTATTCATATATGAATCTTAATATTCTATATATTTAATATAAAATATAAATTTTATATCAATTTCTCAATGATATCGAAGTTTTCATGTAGGAAGAGAGTAAACAAACTGGGGCATTGCACCACAATGCCCCCTACCTAAATATGAAGTAAGACCGTAGCTACGGTCTTACTTCATATTTTGTGACAATATCATAAATTTCTTGTTTGTTATTTATCTATTGTAAACACTGATATCTACGGCATAAAAAATATATTTACGCTATTTTTGTAGTTATTGCATTCCAGATTAGATTTAAACAAAAATTAAAATAAAATCAACCAAAAAAATAATTCAAATAAATAAATCAACCTCCCGCACACAGCAGAGTAGGCAGAGGGAACCTAGTGTTAGGACACTCCGTTCTCCACTTCCCGCCGAAATCTCGAAGTGTTGCGTGTTGAGTGGCGGAACTCTACGCCACAATTTGCTCCGACACTTAAATTTAAATAAATATTCTATCTCCTCGAGTGGGGATCGAACCCACAACCCGTCGATTTTACAGTCATACTTTGTGCCCCTGCGCCACGACTGGCCTCTTGTCACAATTTTTTATAATTACTAAATAGGTCCACCGGAGGTCTCCATAAAGATTTTGATTTCATACAAAATGCAGCAAAAATGTTTCAGAAATTTTTGTTTTGTAACTTTTTTAAATTACGTTGACATAGAAGCTCAATTTTTCTGTTCTCCAAGGAACAATAGACTTGGTTGGATATTTGATAAAATTTTTAGCTTGATACCTCCACATGTTCTTAAGATATATAGTCTTGACAGACGGATAAACGTATAGACGGTCAACAAAACGATCTTATGATTTACGGGACCTTATTAAATTATTAATCTTAAATGTATATTTAAAAAAATACTATTATTTTAACATTTTTATATGAAGGATTTTTGAAATAAAAAAAATGCATATTTATAATAAATACCGATGAATTATTGAGAAAAAAAAATGTTATACGAAAATAATGCATAAGGCTTCCGAGGAATAAGGTCGTTCGATCACTAACCACCGAGACGGTCGGTATAAAATGTAATCAAAATAGTTTTAATATAAATATTTTTATTAAACTAGTCGTGGAGCAGGGGCAAAAGCGTGTGATTGTAAGCGCGAAAGGTTGTGGGTTCGATTTGCACTCCAGGAAATTAAGTCATTGCTCTGGTAGCGAGGTAAAGTGCGACGTTAAGTTTCGCCTCTCAACACGCAATGCCTCTAGAATTTGACGAAAAGTGGGGGAAAGGAAATGTCTTAATAGAAGCTGAGTGTCTTAAAACTAGGTTCTCAGGTTCCCTCTGCCCACTCTGCTATGTGCGGAATAATTCGCGAAGCTAAAATGTTTTGTAAACTAATAAACAAGGAGTTGTTATTATATTTCAAAAAGAAAAACACATAAATGGTATAATTCGTTTCAACAAGCATTAGACTAAAACTAATTCCCCTCATCTAATTACAGTAGGTAACGCAAGAAGTACAACACGGTCACGCTTCATCAGAATAATGGTCGTTAGTCACTCAGTTATTACATTTAAATGCTTTTATAATAAAAGTAAGAAATAGACGCGGACGACATAAATGTGAACCTATTATGCTAAGTGCGGTTACTGAGTTACTGCATACCTGAGTAATAAGCGATCTTTTTTAAACATTTTTAAAGTGTTATTCCACACTCAGGAAAGAAAAATGCCCTCCTGAAGCAGGAGGCGCAGGTTCGAGTCCCGCTACGTTCACATTTTTATACGTTTTCTAAATAAGTATAATAAGCAATCTTATTCGCACTACCAGCGCCTAGTAAATCATTTAAGAGAATTCAAATTTTATGGCGCTCTTTTACGTCAGCACTCTTATTTTTTTCGAACTTCACGCTGTATCCCGTATATAGCTAGAGGCAGAGAGAGTCTAGCGGAGGGTCTTAGCACTAGTTAAGACCCTCCGCTTTCCACTTTCTGCGGATGGCTGGAGGTAATGCCTGTTGAGTAGCAGAACTCAACGCCAGTAGTATGGATTCGTTGGTTCTGGCGCAAGCGCCAGAACCAACGAATACCAGTGTGCCAGACCCCGCGAGTCGATGCGTCGGAACTTAAAAAAAAAAAAAAAAAAAAAAAAAAAAAAAAAAAAAAAAAGGTTTAGCCCCCCATTTGAATCGATTGCGCTGGGTCCCAGAGCTCTATCTCTAACCATTCCAAAGATAGCTTTTCGATTAATTAAATCCCACTAGTCGCTTATTAGTCACCCTCATTAAGCTCACGCACAGCCTAATCACTCACTTCCCCGAATTGCTAACGAAGAACCTACGTCACAGTGCAGTGTTGCTGTCTCTTTCTTGCATTACTCATCACCTAACGACGTCACAGTGCCTGTCTCTTTGTCGCTATGTTAAAAAATAAATACTCCCAATTTCTCTCATTTTAATGTGAAACAATATTTTGTTTATTAAAAACTTCCCATTTAATATATATATATTCTTATGAAATCTAAATAGTTCTATTGTATTTTTTATTATACAATGTTTGAAATAATGGCGCGCCGGTTAAACAATATTTTGTTTATTAAAAACTTTAGTTGTTATTGTGAAATTTTAAACCTGTTCAAACTTCTAACAGATTTTGTCATTATTACTAATGGCATTGTTTCTTTATTACTCATAAGTCATAAGCATTAGTTTGAATATTATCGTTATCATTTGCGGTAGTTTAATAGGTTTGTTCATTTACATTGTCTAAGTTAGTATAAAACGACTGTGTATCTTTTTTGGATTCATCACTAAGTTGTTCAGTGTCTTCTTGTTAAGAACTGCTGTGCGAGTGTTGTCTAGTAAGTGCTAACCACATGGAAACCATTATGGATGTGAGTATTACTTTTTATTCATGTTATTTTGTATTTTACTGTGATTATTTACAACGTGTGTTTTTTACCACTCTCTAACGTTTTTTAGATAGCATAGAAATTTATTTTATTTTTATACTCATTTTCCTTTGTATTCATTGTTGTAGCTTACGCGCTGCGTGGATGGGAATAATGCAGAATACGAAGGAAACACGTATAAACAGTATTACTTCTCAACATCTGACGATGAACCTACCTCGCCATACCCTATCAAGATACGAGAGAGATCAAAGAGCAGTGACTCTCTAAACGAGTTCTTTCAAGAACCTCCGAAGATAAAAAAGACAAAACTACATTCTTCATCGGTGGGGCGAGCGACGAACGATGGTACCTCATATCTTACTACCAACGAAGATGACGGATCCAATGCAACACATCTCATAAAAATTGAGATATTTGAACTGAAAAAACTGGTTGATATACCACCGGAGGAGCACTGGAAATATGCAGATGTGAGGGTCAAATATTATAACAAGAAAAATAGCAAAAATAGCCACCACCAAATTACACGAAAGTTGGTACATAGTATCACCAAAGAAATTTCTAGTGCACCAAACCTAAAAAAATATCACTTTAAAAAAAAGACTAAATAAATTATTTTACTAAAATTTTACTTTGTTTTATTTTCATTTTAAAGGCATTTTAATAAAACCAAATAATATTTTTTACATTAGCATTTATTACATAATAAATAATGTTTCATACATATTTTTTTACATAATGCTATCCTTATTTAAAATATTATAAAAGATTTGAACATATCGTTTAATAGAAGATCATTATTATTATTTGTATCTTGATTAAACATTTCAACAAAGTTAGTGAGAGACATACCTCTACGCTTAAGATATATATATACAAGACAGTATTCACCACAAAAAGAAGAAAAAACATTTTGAATTATCTTATTGCTATATATCCATCTACTTGTATTTCGCTTTAAAAATGATAAATGATAACTATTTGGTTTTCGACCAAAAGTATCGAAATATTCTCCAATTCCATTTGTACCTATGTAAATTGCTATCCAATGTGAGCCTGGTTTTGTATCAGGATCTAAATTACTGATCAAATAAACAGGAGTTGACATATGAACCGGCAATCGATTAGCAGCAAAAACATTTGACGTTAAGGTGGGATGTATTGCTTTTAAACATTTACTTATCTCTAAAGTATTCATGATATTTACGTTTATTAAATAGGTCTCGATTTGATATATATTTTTTTATTTATTTTTTAGTCGTTATTGTGAAATTTTAAACCTGTTCAAACTTCTAACAGATTTTGTCATTATTACTAATGGCATTGTTTCTTTATTACTCATAAGTCATAAGCATTAGTTTGAATATTATCGTTATCATTTGCGGTAGTTTAATAGGTTTGTTCATTTATAAAGAATCTATATAAGCCAAAAACGTTTCTAACATACTCACTTTTAAACCGTCTTGCGGTACATTAATTCGTGTTGAGTTAAATAGTAGTTGAAAATGTCGAACTGTGATCATGTTACTAGTGTGTTTTTTACTAAAGAACAGGAGATTGAAAGTAATTGCTGGACTGACAAGGAATTGGATGAAATTTGCGAGATTGTTGAATCAGCAGAATGTGCTATGGAAGTTTTCAACGATAAATTCACAAGTATTGAGTCAAAGACTTTTGATTCACAATTTGATGAAGCTTTGTTCAACATAAGTGAAAGTGTGGAAAAGCAGTAAGTAATAATGATTATTAATGTTTTTTTTTTTTTATTTATTTCTTCTTTTTCCTGTTTAAATTTATGAGATATTGAATTTAAAACTTATTTTTTCTTTGTTAACCAGCTTACAAGTTGGCAGAGGCTTGAAACGCGTAGCTCAAGATAACAATAAAAAAGTTGTGAAAATGAGACGTCCAAGCGAACCTTCAACTTCGAGGGATTCAGAATCATCAGTTCAACCATTAAACATTGACATGATCAAGTGTGAGGTATGCAAAATACTTGTTAAAAGGAGATATTTAGCAAATCATTACCGAAGCAATACTCATAAAAATAATGCATTACGCATTCATCACAGTTTTCCTAATGTAACATTAATCGAAAAAGCATTTGGAAAACGTGTTTATACTTACAGAATAACTCCACTCTCCGTTAGTGATGAGCTTTTAGATTTTAATTTGTTTTTAAATTCCGTCAGAGATACTCTTTTTACTTTAGTTAGTGAGAGTATAGTAGCTTTGAAAACCTTTAAAGTTAATTTTATACTCCAAGCTAATTTTATTCAACAATGTAAAGAATTGACAAATACTTTTGATTTTCAAACTCCGAATGTCGTCATTAACGAATCTGTTAATCTAAATGAATTTCTCGATTCTTTAAATGAAACATTTGCAAACAAAATAACTGAATTTGAAAAGAAAGACAGCGGTTGGTCTATTCAGAAAATATTAAGTTTGGATATGAATGTGAATAAATTTAATCCACTTCGCGGATCTTCATACATTGATTTGCCTCACGACATACGAAACAAAAAGGCAGTAATAAATGTAAAAAATAGCGATGTTCAGTGCTTTAAGTGGGCTTTACTCTCAGCATTGTACCCAGCAAATAAAAGTTCAGATCGAGTCTCTTCATATTCAAAATATGAAAACAAGTTAAATTTTGTTGGTGTTCCTTTTCCTGTGAAGTTAACAGACATTCATAAAATCGAAAAGTTGAATAATTTGAGTGTTAACGTTTATGGACTGGAATACAATGGTTTGAGTAAGTCTAACTCTGTGGTTGGTCCATTATATTTTACAAAGTGTCTCAAACCTATTCATATTAATTTACTTTACATAACAAGTGGAAGTAATGGCCATTATTGCTATATAAAAAACTTATCTCGTTTAGTGAGTCATCAGGTTACATCAAGAAATAATGCCATTTACATTTGTGACGGTTGCCTTATTTATTTTAACAGTCAGGAAGCTCTCGATAGACATAGATTGAATGATTGCACACATGTCAGAACCGATCTTCCAAATAAAAATATAAGTAAAAAAAACTGGCGTGGTGAAAATGTACCAAGTGATAAGATAAAATTCGAAGGTTATGAAAAGAAAAAGAGAGTACCCTTTGTGATTTACGCAGATTTTGAATCTTTTCTCAATCCAATCGATTCATGTTCCAATGATCCTTTTAAATCTTTCACTACCAACGTTCAAAGACATGATGAGTACAGCTTTGGTTATTACGTCAAATGTTCATATGATAATAAGCTTTCTAAATATGTTACTTATACCGGCGAAAATTGTGCTAACGTATTTTTGACAAGTTTACGTAAAGATATAGAAATTATTTGTAGAGCTAATTCGTTTCAAAAATGTCCTCTTCCTCTATCAGAAATAGACAACAAAACAATACAAGAAGCTTCTATATGTTACATATGTGAGAGTGAATTAAAGGACGAACGATATATCGATCACGACTGGCATTTAGGTACTTTTATAGGTGTATGCCATGAGAATTGTAGCAAAAAAATTCATAACACCTCATTTATTCCTATAATATTACATAATCTGAGCAATTACGATGCTCATTTTATTGTACATGCATTAAATTTTGTCGAAGGTGAGGTACAAATCATTCCACAAAATAAAGAAAAGTATATTTCTTTCTCAAAAATTCTGAATGTAAATGGTAAAAAGGTTAGTTTGAGGTTTATTGACTCTTTTAAATTTTTATCGAGTAGTTTAGATTCACTAGCTAAGAATCTTAATGACGATGAGTTCCGAGAAACGAAAAAACAATATCCCTCCGATAAAGACTTTCAGTTGTTAAAGCGGAAAGGTGTTTATCCATATGAACATATGACTTCGTTCAAATCATTAGAATTATCATCTTTGCCATCAATTGAGTGTTTCGCTAGTACATTGACTGGTGAAAGCATTTCAGTTGATGATTATAATCATGCTCAAAAAGTATGGTCTCATTTCCACTGTCAAAATATGGCTGACTATTCTAATCTTTATTTAAAAACTGATGTAATACTTTTATGTGATATTTTCGAAAATTTTAGAAATGTTTGCATGAAGACTTACGATTTAGATCCTGCTCATTACTATACCGCTCCAGGGTTAAGTTGGGATGCTATGTTAAAATATACCAAAGTTGAGCTAGAATTATTAACAGATTTTGATAAAATTGCTTTTGTCAAATCCAGTATTAGAGGAGGCATATCGCAATGCAGTAATCGCTATGCAAAAGCAAATAATCCACACATGAAAACTTTTGATAGTAATGATCTTATTTCATATTTAATTTATCTTGATGCAAACAATTTATATGGGTGGGCTATGTCTCAATATTTGCCTTTGTCTAATTTTGAATGGGAAGATCCTTATGTAAATTATAATGTACCAATCACCTCTGATATTGGATATATTTTAGAAGTAGATCTAGAATACCCCGATAGCTTACATGATGCTCATTCCGACTTTCCATTGTGTCCAGAAAATATTTGTGTAGGTAATTCGAAAGAATCTAAATTAGTTACTAATTTATATAACAAAAAAAAATATGTTATACATTATAGAAATCTTTTGCAATGTGAGAAATATGGTTTGCGAGTACAAAAAGTTCATAGAGTATTAAAATTCAAGCAAAAACCTTGGTTAAAAAAATATATTGAATTAAACACCCAATTACGAACTTTAGCAACATCCGACTTTGAAAAAGATTTTTATAAGCTGATGAATAATTCTGTATTTGGAAAGACAATGGAAAATATCGAAAAAAGAGTAAACGTAAAGTTATTAACACATTGGAAAAATCATGGAAAAATCAAAGGTGTTCAGAGTCTCATTGCTCGCCCCGAATTCCACAGTCTTTCCATTTTTTCTGAAAATTTGGTCGCAGTCCAACTTCGCAAAACTAAATTGTTTTATAATAAGCCCATATATTTAGGTTTTAGCATATTAGAGATATCCAAGACTTTAATGTATGACTTTCACTATCAGTACATGAAAAATAAATTTACCAACATAAAATTGTTATATACTGATACTGATAGTCTGATATACCAAATATTTTGCGATGATTTTTACAAAGAAATTAAGGGAGATTTAAATTCATATTTCGATACTTCTGATTATCCTTCAAATAATCAGTTTCACTTTCCTCAAGTAAATAAAAAGAAATTAGGATTTTTTAAAGACGAGAACAACGGTAAAATTCTTACTGAATTTGTTGGATTGCGATCAAAAATGTATGCAATGAGTGTTGAAGATCGTACTATCACCAAAGCTAAAGGGGTTAATAGAAGTGTAACCAAGAAACTAAATGTTAGTGACTATAAATCATGTTTATTTAATAAAAAAATACAACTCGCTGAAATGTATAGATTTAGAAGCATCAAACATATTATATTTACACAAAAAAATAATAAAATTTGTTTGTCATACAACGACACCAAGCGACATATTTTGCATAACTCAATGGATACATTAGCTTGGGGTCATTATAAGTTAAGATAGTATTAAGATATCATTTTTATTGTATTAGTTAAGAAAATATAATAAAATGTTATGTATTTTTTTATATGTACATATTTAGTTTTACCTTTTAACTGAATAGACGTATCCTACTACATTTAACATGTTTCATTTTGAACACCCTTTCACTGCTATTATAGCGGGTCCTAGTGGCTGCGGAAAATCAAAGTTCGTATGTGATTTTTTGAAAAACATAAATCATGTTTGTAATCAAGAATTTAACACTATCTTATGGTGTTACGATGAAATGCAACCATTATACAATTTAAATGGAGTTAATTACTATCAAGGAATTCCTGACTTGAACATGTTTGATGGGAAGTATCCTCAATTGATTATAATCGACGACCTTATGAGAGAATCTGATGGGCGCATAGTTGATATTTTTACTAAAGGGAGTCATCATAGAAACTTGAGTGTATTCTATATAACGCAAAATTTGTTTCATCAAGGGAAAGGACAACGTGATATATCGTTAAATTCTAGCTACATCATTTACTTTAAAAATCCTAGAGACAAAACTCAAATACGTTTTCTTGCTCGTCAAATAGTACCTGAGAATCCTAAATATGTTGAAGAAGCATACAAAGATGCCACTAGTAAACCACATGGATACTTAATGATAGATTTAAAACAAAATACAGATGATATTTACCGAATGAAAACTAACATATTTCCTGATGAATATACTATTTGTTACATTCCTAAGAAGGGATATAAATACAATAACTCTAAAGACAATTCCATCATTATTAAACAATGACGCATAGAGTAAAGGCACATAAAGAGTTTTTAAGAGCGTTACATTGCTTAAAACCAAAATATAGAAAAGTTTTACTTGGCGCTTGTAATAAAGAAGAAATCGATTGTATTTGTGAGTGCATATACAATGTTTTGAAAGGGAAAATTCCACTGCAAGACGAACACAAAAATAAATTAGATAAGTATAAGAATGTTTTAAGAAAGCTTGTTTCAAAGACAAAGAACAAAGCTAGAAAAAATATTATAATACAAAAAGGTGGAACTTTCTTACCAATTATCTTGAGTACAGTTTTGGGTGCACTATTTAATTCATTGATTTAGAATAAAAATGGAGAACGCAAAGAAAATGATATTAATTGAACCTGAAGCAATAGAGAGACTTAAGAAAGATAATGCTAATACTACCGTTAACAATTTATCACAACTTGATGAAGAAATGAGTAAAGTTTTAAAAACTAAATTAGACGACAGAGAGAAATGGTCACTTTATCAACAAACTCTTCAGAGATATTTGTATTTTATTGCTAAAGATCGAAAACCAATAGAAATACCCTTAGTAAATTTTGGTGAGTCGGGAAATTATATAAAAGAAGATGTAACAACAAAGAAAACTGCAGACATTAAAGAAGAGCCTATGAAAACACACGAAAGACCGATTAATGAGAATATTCCACACAAAAGTAATGACTATTACACTAAATCTCAACTGCTTCAACTCATACCAAAGACATATAAAATAAAAGGTGAGCTGTTAATTGATATTTTATTGAAAAATAAAAATAAGATTAATTGGAACGATGACGGTACAATTTTTATAGACAACAAGAAAGTTTATAAAAGTAATATTGTTGACTTAATCAATGATGTTGTAAGACCACTCAAAAACAGTTCGCCACATGGTTGGGTAGAATTTTCGCAAGTTTTGAAGGATTTAAAAGTACCATTGAGTTATATAGGAAATCCAAAACGAGCGACTTTCATAAATGTCATGTCAAAGACACCTGATTTTGGGAAAACATCACAAGCTGTGACAGAATCTTCAAGCACCGCAAATCAATTAACTCCCCAAACATATCCAAAATCGAACGAAGAAAAAGTAAAACGAAAAATTGCTTGGGAAAGATGGACCCCTTATTAGAAATCAAAAATATTTATTATGATGTTTCTAATCCTGCTGGTTATAGTAGTTTAAATAAATTATCTGAAGCAATGAAAAGTAAAATGACTAAAGAAGATACAAAAAAATGGTTGGAGTCTCAAGAAACTTATACCCTACATAAACCTGTTCAGCGACGATTTTCGAGAAATAAATATGTTTTATCTAATATTAGCGATCTTTGGCAAGCTGATTTAAGTGACATGAGAAATTACAGTGAATGTAATGATGGAAATAAATATATTTTATGTGTTATCGATGTTTTTAGTAAATACGCATTTGCTAGACCTTTGCAAAAAAAGAACTCTGAATCTATAAAAAAATGTTTTTCAAGTATATTTTTAGAAGCTAACACTATTCCCAGACACTTACAATCTGATAAAGGTACTGAATTTATATCGAAAGATGTACAACAGTTTTTAAAAATGCGAAATATTAATTACTATACGACGAACAATCCTGATATCAAAGCCAGTATTGTTGAGAGATTTCAGAGAACATTGAAAATGAAAATGTGGCGATATTTTACACATAAAAATACTTATCGATATGTTGACATTTTACAAGATTTGCTTTATTCATATAACCATAGCATTCATCGAAGTATTAAGATGCGTCCTTGTGATGTTAATCAAAATAATATAATGACAGTTTGGCGTAATTTGTATGGTAACACAAATAGTCAGTATAAAACCATTCCTAAATTTCAAATTGGTGATCATGTTAGAATAACAAAATATAAACACATATTTCAAAAAGGATATGAAACAAATTGGAGTGATGAAATATTTATAATTACATCAGTCATAGAGAGATCACCGTGGTTAGTGTATACTTTAAAAGATTTAAAAGATGAACCTATAATAGGAACATTCTATGAAAAAGAGTTACAAAAAGTAACATATGATCCCACTACAAAACACAAAATAGATAAAATTATACGTACTCGGTATTCAGGTCTCACAAAGGAGTTGTTCGTGAAGTGGAAAGGTTATCCGAATAAATTTAACAGTTGGATATTAGCATCGAGCTTAGAGTCATGAATAACGAAGATTTTTATTTAACGCTACTTAGTAACAGCTCATTTTTATACTTTCCTGATAATAAGACAACACACTTTTCAACAAAACTTCCAAAATCTATCAAACTAGAAGGAGAATGGTCGGTAGGAATTGTTGAATTTCAGTATCCATGTACTATGTTTACTGTTCAAAGTAAACAAAATATAATGTACATAAGTAAAAAAGCGCAGGTTCCCAATGAAGCTGAACCACAGATTGTTACTTATAAAAATCATATCCCAGCATCTAGTTATGAAAATATAGATGATGTTCTATCAGCACTGAATTCTAGAGAATCATTTAAACTACGCTACGATAAAATTTCAAAATACATCACTTTAACCGGAAATATCGATGACCTCATTTCTCTTAAGTTTTCTTCAAAATTAAGTCTTCAGCTTGGTTTTGATCCTAATACTGATGTAAGAACTAAAACTACAGGTAAATTTCCAGCTAACCTTTACTTAGGTTTACCATCACAACTATTAATTTACTGTGATATCGTAGAACCTCAAATAGTGGGAGACGTAATGTGTTCATTGTTACGGATTATTTCCTTGGATCCAGTTAAATATGCATATGGATCGAACAAAATGCACGTTTTTTCGCCACCGCACTATATTCCAGTAATGCGTAGAGAGTTTGATACAATTGAAATAGATATAAGGTCTAACACCGGAGAAAATATACCATTTGAATTTGGAACGAGCTGTGTTAAGTTACATTTCAAACGCAACTAATTTAAATAAAATGATGTATGAGAAACGTAGTGATAATATTTGTCCATATCAACAATATTACATGCATCAAGCTGGAACTGGAATTGGGGT